>CM028129.1:617767500-618027500 GCA_016271365.2 Neoceratodus forsteri | reverse complement strand
GGACCATGCCCTGCTCCTGGCAGAGTTGGCTGAGCAGCAGGAGGATGTGACTGCTGCCATTGACAGACAGACCACTGCAATGGCAACTCTCATGGCTACACTGGCCAACTGGATGAGTGCCCAGCTGCCACACATCCTGCAGAGTGCTATGTCTACCCTCTGTTCTTGGCAACGTGTGACCCCTGCCATGTCAATGCCGGGTTCAGCTGTGGGAATACCTAGCATGCCTGGTGCGGGCATGTTTGGTGGCCTTCAGACCCCAGCACGGATACAGTTGTGTTCATGAAGCGTCACCCCTGGGGGCCTTCAGTACCATTCCATGAGGCCACTGGTCAGCCTGGTATGGCTGGCAGGTCTCGACTGGGCCATCCACGCATCCATTGTGGCCGTGCTACTGTTCTGTATGACTGACCCTTCCCCCTCCATAGCCACTGTCTGCCACTGCCCTGTGTGCACTGTGGTGTTCTTTGTGCATTGAATGGGTATGGTGAACAGCCCTGCACACATATGGTCCCTTTGTACATCTTCCCAGCTGCTGACCACTGTGGCATGTTCAAAATGATGCCTGCATAGCACTGCCTGCAACTGTGCAATGGTGCTCAGAATCTGAGGCATGCACAGTGCCAGCCACCGGGCATGGTAATGTTGGGTCCTATGTGGGTGTGGGTGTGGGGGGGCCATTGGGGTGGGCGTGCCTGTAGCCTTGTGGGCATGGGTTGGGGTGTGTGTGCATGTGTGTGCATGTGTGTTCATGCTGATTGTAGCCCTGCTTGTCCCTGCCTTTGTGTGCAGTCCCCACCCATTCCCATGCCCCCGATGCTGTCCTCTCCTGGTGTCCACCCCACCTGTCTGTGGGCTGTGCCATTGCCCTTGGTAGCTGCATGTGGCCCTGTTGACCTACCTGTGTTGTCTAAAGTGCTACTCTGTGATGGTGTCTCACTGCTGGTGGGCCATCCGGGCCAGCCGAGGATACCTTCATCCAGTGGGTGGCTGCCCAACACCAGCTGGACCGGCATCCTCTTTGTCCCCATCCCTGTCCCTCTCCTCCACCTCAACAGCTATCAAACAGTCAGTGGCCATGTTGTGCAGGATACAGCAGGCCAGAAATAGCCCACAGACCTTTGAGGGGCTGTAATGTAGGGCACTGCCTGACATGTGCAGGCAATAGAACTGTGCCTTCAGCAGCCTGAACACCCGCTCAATGACATTCCGTGTTGTGGCATGTGCCTCATTGTACTATTGCTGCATTGGGGTCATGGAGCGCTGGAATGGTGTGAGCAGCCAAGGCCATAGTGGGTAACCACTGTCACTCATGTGTAAAGGGGATTCATTAGCATGGTAGTCTGCTACACTGTGCTATGGTCCGTCATGTCCATTCCCCATGGCACCACTGCCCATGCCCCCCACCCCGCACATCTGCACCCATCGTCCAGTGTGCTATGCATACTCACCTACCAGATGGCCAGTGGGGATGTCTCCACTCTCAAACCTATGGCACAGCATGGACTGGTGCCAGATGAAGGCATTGTGTGCTCCCCCAGGGTGCGTGACACAGACATTAATTATGCACTCCCTGGCATTGCACACCACCTGGCAGTTGACACTCAGGTAACCCTTGTGGTTGATATATGCTGCCCACTCTGGGCCAGGTGACATGTGGATGCCTACACGGGTGCAGTCTATGGCCCTGAGCATGCCAGATGACCGTGCTACCCTGTGGAACTCCTGCATGTGTGCTGTGTGCTCCGCCTGTGTGCTGGGTAAATGGATGTACTCCTCAGCATGTGGCAGCAGTGCGCTGAGGAATTGTATGAGTAGGCATGACGCGGCCAATGGGTTATGACTGTCTTATCTCCTGTTGGTCTCTGGAAGGTGCCCATGGTGAGCAGGCACATGATGGCTGTGATTTTACTCTCCACAGACAGCGCATGGCTCTGTCATGTGGGTGCCTGCATCTCATCACTGCACAGCTCACAGAGCTGCCTAAGAATTGCCTGGTTCAGGCTGTACCTGCCCACAATCTCAGTGTCACTGTACTGTTTGAAGGTGGTGCGGGCATGGTACAGCCTATTCTGGGGTGTACCACTGATGGGCCCTTCCACGGCCGTGCCTCCCTATTGCCTGCCTTCTCACACCCCTCATTACCACCTTCATCTGGAAGGTGGCACTGGCCATATCTCTGATTGGTGTCCCCCCCCGGGTTGCTGTTTACCTGGTCCCCCCCATCTGTGTGTTGCTGGTGCTGCCTCTACACCAGGTACACCTCTGGCTGTTCACCACTGTGTGCCCTGCCTCTTGACCACTGCCCTCCATCCTCTGTGGCACACCCAGGCCCTCTCACACACACTCACAGACACACAAACACATCTTCTCTCACTCGCACGCACCTTCGGTGGGCCCCTGTCCACCTCCTGGCCACACCTTCCCCCTGCTTCCTGTCTTGCCTCCCTACCACTCTGTCTCCGCGCTCCCTCACTATGGCTCCTCTGTAGCGCATTCATCCTCCCATCTCTTGCTCCCTTTTTATTTTGGCTCATTTCTGCTGTTGCGCAACTTCTGCTTGCTCCGCTACTGTACACGTCACCTACTATTGAATATCGCACTGTGCACATTATTTCTGGTTTCGCCCCCTGCACTTGCGCATGCATTAATTTCTATTGTGCTGTGGCCCATTGCGTATTGTGCTGTGCTGCCACTCTTGCTGAATATTGCACTATGGCGCATATCCGCTCTTTCATGGCGCAACCCTATTGCGCATGGCGCACCTGCTCTGAATATCCCACCCCTTGTGTGCAGAAAATTGACAAGTGGTAACACAGTGAAATGACATTGTCTCAGTACATACCTCAGTATAAAATGATAACATTGAGCATTGTGTTGCTGGTCCAATGTGTTCTGCAAGATGATTCAAGCAAATGCAATGTGATCATCTCAACTGGAGTGAAAGGTGCCCTTTGGCTGTACACTAATAGTAGCCTTGGTGAATATATACATATATATATATATATGAATATATATATATATATATATATATAGATATAGATATATGGTTGTGTGTTTTGTAGGTGAGGAGGGGATAGACATGGACATGTACTCATGGTTTTGTTCTGCATCACAGGTCACACAGAAACTGTTGGTGTGCACATTCCAGTGCTCAATGATAATATTTTGCGCTGAAATTGGAAACAAATAACTCTCAAGCACATGAAGGTAAGTATTTTTTTTGGGGGGGGTGGGGGGAATCATATTTACTGGTTTATCTCTAATGGTTTCTTATTTATTTACTTCTTCACAGATTTCATCAGCATCCTTCTGGAGTCCGGTTGTTGGGATGGTCATGGTCATGTAACAAAATGACTTCTGCATGTTGCATGTGTGCCCAAGCTCAGGGGAGGAGGATGCCTTATGTTGAAGAACTTTTTTGGATAAGGCCACTTTGACAGAACAACAAAGCATCTTGAAGTTTCCTAAAAAAAGAAATGAAAGACTTCTTACAACTTAATTGTTATGTGTCCCTTCCTGGTTCTCAAATCTCAATCTAAAGTCAAGTTACATTTCAAACCCACATCTTGTCAACTAACACAACATGTGTGCAATATTTGCTGCAGTCTTTCCAAAACAATGAAATGGATGAAATAAAATCTTCATACAGAATGGATATCACATGGATATTACATCGCTTCCTCTCTGTACGATACAGCTACAGTACCATTCCCACTAATTTTTAGCATTGGAGCCTTTTTTTGTTACCCTGTAAAAGAAACAAAAGAAATGTACCGTATGTGTTTTACCATTGCTGCTCAGAAAAGCTACAGAAAACAAAACATACAACTAAAGGAAGTGTAGTATCATAACAAACATAAGTACACTTACTCACTTTATGGTTTAAATATTAAGAAGTTTTGTGTCTGTGGCTGATGGATGTGATGGTCTGAACAGACTCAGGGTCAGTGGTGGCAATGGTTAACATCAGTTCAGGTGGTGGTGGTGGTCCGGGAGGCAGACAGACTCATGGTGGCAGTGGCTAACATCAGTCCCGGTGGTGGTCTGGGGGAAGACAGACTTATGGTGGCAGTGGCTAACATCAGTCCTGGTGGTGGTGGTGGTCTCGGGGCAGACAGACTCATGGTGGCAGTGGCTAACATCAATTCTGGTGGCGATGGTGGTCTGGGGGGCAGACAGACTCATGGTGGCAGTGGTTAACATCAGTCCCAGTTGTGGTGGTGGTCCAGGGGCAGAGAGACTAATGGTGGCAGTGACTAACATCAGTCCTGGTGGTGGTGGTCCGGAGGGGGCAGACAGACTCATGGTGGCAGTGGCTAACATCAGTCACAATGGTGGTGGTGGTAGTGGTGGTCCAGGGGGCAGACAGACTCATGGTGGCAGTGGCTAACATCAATTCTGGTGGCGATGGTGGTCTGGGGGGCAGACAGACTCATGGTGGCAGTGGTTAACATCAGTCCCAGTTGTGGTGGTGGTCCAGGGGCAGAGAGACTAATGGTGGCAGTGACTAACATCAGTCCTGGTGGTGGTGGTCCGGAGGGGGCAGACAGACTCATGGTGGCAGTGGCTAACATCAGTCACAATGGTGGTGGTGGTAGTGGTGGTCCAGGGGGCAGACAGACTCATGGTGGCAGTGGCTAACATCAGTCCCAGTGGTAGTGATCCAGGAGAGCACACCGCCTTTTAAAAACTTCAGTTAAAACCTGCCAACATTAACCATATCACCATACTCATCCTCATAAAGAAAGCTGCACTCACAGTCATTGATGTCTGAAGTCTGACCACTGGGAAATTCTTTCTCCATTGTGTCTTCATCTACATCAGTGGTGGGCCATTTCAGGCAGCCATGCCAGTACTACCAGGATGCTTCATTTCCACATCAGCAAGACCACCATGACTAGGCCAGGAAATGAATATCGAGGCTGCAGTCTGTGCTGGTATGTGCCTCATTCATTTTAATGAATGTCAGCAAACTAACATTTGCAGGAGACAGGTTTGTCCACCGATCCCTGACTATTGCACCTGCTGAGTTGAATACCCTCTTAACACTTACACTGGAAGATGGGCATGTGAAGTGCTTCAGTGCCACTGCAGTCAGCTCTGGCCATACACTGACCTTTCCATTCCTGTACAAAAGAGGATCTTCAGTTATTATCAGATGCCTGTTCACAGACAAATATGACTCAACCATTCTCTGTGCCACACTAAGTCCACTTGTTGATGCATCATCCTGTTCTCCCGAATCATTTATTTCACAGTTACCCACTTGTGACAAAGCCTCCCAAAGTGGGTTGACACCAGCCACTTTGGATGACAGATCACCGGGAACTGCAGTCCCCTTCCCCATGCAGGTTATGCTTGATGGGCCTCCAGGTACACCTTCAGCTGGATTATGCTGCTGAGGTTTGCTGACCCTGGCACATGACTTCCATGCCCCATGAACCAAGTGTACCAGTTGACCACTGATATTTTTTGCCTGTTCAGGCCCTCCCTCTAGTACTGATGCAATTCCACGTTTGTATTGTGGGTCCAGCATTGTTGCTATGGCAAAGTTGTCACTACACTGAATGCTCACAAAGTGACTACTCTGGTCAAATACTGTCAGCATGTGTTGCAGCAACATACTGCTACCACCATTTCGGGCAGCATCAAGGCTATGCTGTACATTCACCAATGTCTGCCTCAGCACCCACAGCAGTGGAATTGATTGGCTAATGGAGGCAGCCTCACCATTCACTGCCTGTGTAGCATGTTCAAAAGGCCATAAAATTGTTATTACAGAGTCCATGAGGCACCACTGTTCAGTCGTCATAGACATGGAGGCCCCGGAACTGTCATGACTAGTGTGCTTAACGAGATATTATGAGATGGCTTTGTATTGTTCATACAACCTCTCTGCCATGTATAAAGTGGAGTTCCATTGGGTGACAACTTCTAGCATCAAGCGATGCTGAGGCAGGCTGTTTTGCATCTGCAACTGCCGCAGTTGGTCACGGGCCTTTCCAGATCTTGATAAGTGAGAGCAGATACAGTGTGCAATGGTCAGCATTTTCTTTACATCAGGGTGCTGCAGAAACTCCTGCATCACAAGATTTAAACAGTGGGCCATGCATGGAACAGGAATAAAAATACCATTCGTGATGCATTTCACCACATTTGACCCATCGTCACTTGTTATGAACCCAGCTCTCAGGGGCAGAAGGTTTAGCCATCTGTCTATTTCAGTCAGTACCACATCCAACATGTTCTCAACAGCGTGTGAACAGGTCACACTGCACATAGCAATCGTTGCATGCTGTCGAATTCCTGGAAGATTGCTACTGTGACAATTCATCTTACTGCACTGATTATTCACACTACCAACATCACAAACAACCCCTGACACCTGTACCCAGTGTGCAGTTATGCACAAATATGAACTTCCCACTGTTTTGACACTTGTCCACATATCCATACATAAATGGATAAATGGAGAGGAGGAATGTTGATGGGCATGTCTTACTGAGTCGGACACAGTGCGGAACAACTCAGGGCCAGCATGGGTAGAAAAGTGTGTCCTGGAAGGGACTTTCCATTTTGGACAGGCACATGCAGAAAACTGCCAGAACCCAGAATTCTTCACAAAGGAGAAGGCCAAAAGATCATTTCCAGCATTTCCGCTACAGCAGCATTAAGTTCACTTGAAACTGTATGATTGAAGGGGTACTTCAGCTTTTGCACAAAAACACTCTGTAATGTGGGCTGACTTAAAAGTTTTACATGGGGTGTGTTCATCACATATGGTTTTGTTCTGTGATGAATGGCATTGGCAGGGGATGGAGTTAGACATTTGATGAAGACGGTTGCACAGGTGATGATGACAAACCCAGAAATGCTGTTATTTTTCCAGATTTTACAACCAGGTTTGATGTACCACTTGCACCAGACATACTGCACTCACCACCACCACCACCACCACAATAACTGCTGCTCTCACCAGCACTGGACAACATTTCAGTCATTATGGTCCTCCACCTCATCATGCCTGTAGTAATCTACTGCTCTTATTACTGCACTACTGCACATGTTTAATTTCCTACTGGGCTTAACAGTCATGGAAGGGGATTGCATGCTGGCTATGGTTGCCAGTGACAAGGGTGAACGCCTCAGCTTGTGCTGGGTCCACAGTGCCAGGTGTCTATTCTTAAGATGCATATGCTGTCCTCCTGTGCCCAGATGGCTACCCTTTTTACCTTGACTCACATGCACATGGCAAACCTGGCAGATTGTAACTGAATCATCATTTGCACCTTAAACAAAAAAATCCCAAACAAAGGAGTGTGATGCTCTGCTTTTAACATGTCCATGATGATGTGGCTTATTTAAGTCTGTTATTTTAAGCACTGAAGTGGGGGGAGAACATAATGTTTCAGGCACTGCAGACCTGGACTGCAACTGACCACCAATACTACCTATCATATTGATTACTGGGTCATCATTATCATCAACTAAAACTGGTAGATTGCAAGTTTTTATGGGGGGATTCCTGCACACACACTCAGACACAGCCACTTTGAATTTCTTTTTCTCCAGTTCCCAACTGGGGTCAATTACATCATCATCGTATCCATCTATGTCACACACATCCACATCTTCTGCTTGGATACTAACATGTGAACTGCATGTTGTAACTACAGCAACGTCATCATTATCAGCATCATCACATTCATCATCAGCATCTTCACCACCATCACCTGATATTTTTTTACCACATTGTGAATCACTGCATGGAAAATGCGTGACGTTAAGTGCCACGGTGGACAGAATATCGCATTGTATGCTATCATTGACATGATTATCAGAATCCTCAGGTTCAGTTACTGGGATATTACTGGAAAGTATGACATCATCTACGCTGCCACTCACTTGCATTGCTTCACACTCAATATGTTTGGATACGGTACACTGGTCAGAATTAGAACTTGACGCAACAATACTAATACTACCTCCACCACCACTAACACCAGTAACACTAACACCACCGGCTGGGAAAACATCATCTCCTCCAACTATGAGTGAAGCTACTGATTGGGCTGTAAAAAACATTGCAGGAGAAATATCTTTCCTCACATCAGCAATGCACTTCTGCGTCTGCGTACTACTACCATGCCCACAGACCATCTTATTGCCAACATTGCCATAGCGAGAAACAGCTTTGCTTACACATCTCTTTGCAGGCATTTTGGGGGATCAACCACAATATTGTAACCACATTCAGATTTTGATACGTTCACTCTCTGGTTGGAGGGACGCTGGATGTGAAGCCAAATAAACAACTGTGGCTTCAGCAACAGATAAGAGAATATTCTGAGACTGTCACGGAATTAAAACAACTTCAGTCAGTAACCAGTGGTGCTGATGAGGTCACAAAAACAATCCAATCTGGTAAAAAATGCCTTTTGAATGTGGGGGTTGGGGGAGCACTGAATGCAAACAGTGCAGATTTTTATAGCACTACAAGGAGCAAAACTAAGAATAGATACCACGATCGCAGTACAAAAACAGGCAGCTGCAGTGGATAGCAGGTTCACACTGCTGCGCCTGCAATTACACTAGTCTGTTACACAATAAAAGGTATATTATTTGATGCATGCAACACTGCACACACACTCACACAAAGAACAGTTTGTGTACAATGCTGAACGAGGAATGTGCCTCAAATGCAAAAGTTCAGTACTATGCCACGTTACATATTGTAAATTTGTAATGTAAACAACCTGAACTTATGAATTGCTGCACCACATCCACACTACAAACAGCAAGAACAGTTCTACTATTACTGACAATATTACTGTGTGTAGATTAACACAGTCAGTTATATAACAAAAATATCACCAAAAAACAAACAAATCACTATTTCTTCAACTTAAATCTTCCTGCACCACAGATATACTCCTTCCCTAAAGCACACTTTCACTGTCTTTCACCACACACACTCAATGTTGTAAATTAACATTCAAAATCCACACAAAAATAAAAATGCTCAATGATATCAGCACAGGAGGGTTTCCTACAATCAATGAACTAAAGTTGGAGCCCCCAAAAAAGGAAAAAATTATTTTTGAACAGCTTTTACAAGATTTCTATTGCAAGCAACTTTCGGAGCACACTGTCTCCTACTCCTTCCTACTCATACTACCCTGAACTGAGGCTGTGCAGATCAATATAGAGCCCATGTGAACTAAAATCCCATGAATCATTGCAAAATTCACCTTCGGAGCGCAAAAACAAGGTGAAGTACATTGTTTTCAATGCATTTCACCTGAAATTTCAGTGGAGTAGTGGTATGGGGAGGCTGAGTAATGTGAAGTCATTGTTTCCAGTGGACTTCATGTTCCTTATTATAACGCAAAGGACTCCACTTTGCATTGTGGAGCACTCCGTGAATCCACCTTTGCCCCGTGAATCGCTTCAGGAGCGGATTGAGCCCACTTCGCTCACCACTACCAAAGAATGATGATTCTTTAATGTACTATCCTACTACTCTGAGTGTCAACACTATTACTATCATGAGAAATCAGCACTCAGCAAACTTGATTTTAATGGAACAGCTAATTTTAATAAGAAGTGAGATATATACGTTAAAAGAAAACATAGCTATTAATGGAGTCTGCATGAATGTTGTAAAAAGAATACTAAACTTAATTCATCCACCCAGGGAATCTTTTTTCCATCCCCTTAGCAGAACATGAAGAATGCATAGAAAAGCATAGACCAGATTTTTCAACAATAGCAATACCAGATACCCCACCCAAGAAAAAGAAAAACAGCAGATAAGGACAAAAGAAGAAAAAAGAAGAAGAAAAGGACCATAACATACAGTATTACCTCAGAACGAAAAATAGACAAAAAGCACCTAGATCCTGGAGGCAACACAGAACAGAATTAAAACAAAAAAAAATCTATTCCTAGTAAGGAAGAACCCCGGAGCTATAGTATCAAAAAGGAAAAAATTCCTCAAACAGAGCCTACAACTATACCACTTTAAAGCCCTTATATGGGAATGGAAAATCCCCCACCCCTCCAGGGCGATATCTTCCTTGGCACTGATTTTTACCTCAGATTATATGGACTTAGAAAGAAACAAGAGCAGACAGCAATTTGACTTAGGGGTACAGTAAACTAGCTATTTAAAGAAACAATAGAATTACAGATTGATGATAATGATCTCACGGAAGTTCATAGACCAAATCATCAAGGTTATGCCGAATGTGTAAATATTTACTGCACATTCAGGAGGGTTGCTAACTATATCTGGAGAAATGGAAACTGGCTAGCTAAATGGAACTTATATCTAGAATTAGTAGACAAGAATAAGGAAAATACAGATTTCCACACTCAGGAAAACTTGTATGACCCAGTAACATTGACTGTGTTTGGATTATCCATAATCTTTAAAAAAACTAATAAGAAATTGACTAAGATTGTCTATAATTGTTTTTAGTAACAAACTAAGTATTAGGTTAGGTAAACAGTAAATAGTATTCTAGAAGTCTATTGGCATAAAAGCTTAAAAGGGCCTGTCAAGTCGATATCCTATGTAATAATGCAGTTATTGCACATTGAATCCTGAGCAGTACTGCTAGCCTGGAACACACGGGTACATACATAATAGATATGTTAACTTTAGCAGATTATTACCAAGATAAACAAATAAAGTATCATGAAGGAGATTCTAAACAACACTTATTGCAACAAGAGCAGGAAAAACAAGTGAAAGCCACAAAGACTAATCATAATTCTTTTCCAACCCAAAACAGGTTCCAAATACTAAGTGGACTTGATTAACTCAGTTCAAGTAGTGAAGTATTAGACATAAAAGAGGTAGATACCCAGGTGAATGATCTTCTAGCTACAAAGGAAGATCTTCAGAATTGTGGAATTTCCCTAATTTCATGGAACATTGCTGGATATAAATTAAAAAAAAATGATACAGACTGGTTAGCTTTCATCAAAAAGTTTGCAATCATGTTTCCAGGAAACATGGCATGCCAAAACTGAGAATGTAAATTTAAATGAATATGTAGCGGTCATATGCGAAGGTTTAAAGATACCTTAATCTGAAATAATGGCTTGTGGGTTTATAACACACATTAAAATAAGTAACTTCATGAACATAGACAAAATAGTTGAAGAAAATTTTTTTTATAGCCATTAGGCTAAAACGTCCTTCTGCTCCCTTAATTTTTATATCATGCTATATCCCACCAGTTAAATCACACTTCTGTAACAAGAACTTATTGGTAAAACTAGAATAGGCAGTATATACAATATCCTTGGAGATTCCAGAGGACATGATACTGTTTACAGGTGACTTGAATGCTAGGATAAGGATATATGATGGATTAGCAAAAAATACAATTATGAATTGGCTATACCCATCAGCAGGAAATTATAAGTGTAACTCAAGACATCAAAATCAATGACTATCACCTATTAATAGAGCTAATAAAAACCAATGGCATTTATCCTTTGAATGGTAGATAGCAAGGAGACAAAGAAGGGCTTCCAAACTTCTTGTCCATAAAAGGCTCCACAGTTTTAGACCTGGTCTGTTGGGAGGGGGTCACCAGAATTTTGACAAAATCTATATACCCATAAGATTCGAAAGCAATCATCTCCCATTACTGCCATGTGGTCATAAATAGAGATGCAGCAAAGTTTTAATTTGCAGGCGAAGTGAACCCGAAGTGGTTCACTTCGAATCCACATAGCACTATGCGAATTGTCCATTAAAAACTTGAAATTCACCTTATTTCACCTTACTTCACATTGTCCACTTCAAGTTCACTTCGAGTTACAGTTTGAGAAGGCAAAGTCATTAAAAAAACAGGCCACTGATCACATGCCTGACTGTCTCTGCAGGTCTACAGGTCACATGATTCAGGGAGGCAGTTAAATAGGTAGGAAGTCAGTGTTCAAAGTGCAAAGTGGGCACAGCTGCAGCGTGCAACAATCAGCATTTGCTTTATTTCAGGGTACTGCAGAAACTCCTGTACCTCCAGATTTAAACAGTGGGCAATATAGGGAACCCACACAAAGCCACCATCGCTGATACATTTCACAATGTTTGATCCATTGTCACTAGCTATGAAGCCAGCTTTAAGGGACAGGGGGTGCAGCCACTCATCAACTTCTGTCAGTAGCAAGTCTACCATGTGTTCACCTGGATGCGACCCTGCTACACTACACATTGCAAGCATGACATGCTGTCTAATGCCGTGAAGGTTGCTACCACCACCACATTCTGACTTATTACATTGCTTTCCCATCCCATCCCACCATCAGACAACCCCAGGTAACTATGCCCAGTGTGCAGTAATGCACAGATAGGAACTACCCGCCATTTTGCCACTTGTCCACATATCCATGCTTAAGTGAATATAAGGTGATGTGGAATGTTAAAGGGCATGTCTTACAGACTCTGTCACCATCCAATATAACTCAGGGACAGCACAGGTGGAAAAGTATATCCGGGACAGGACCTTCCATGTAGGACATGCACATGCCGCAAAGTGCCAGAAACCCACATTCTCCACAAAGGAAAATGGTAAAAGGTCAATTGCCAGCATTTCTGCAAAGGTAGCATTGAGTTCATGTGCATCTGCATGATTTAGTGAATATTTAGTATTGTGCACAAAAAGGCTGCGCAATGTGTGCTGCATTGTTCATTGCTTTACACGTGGTATGCCAAATGATTCCACTCCATTAATTGACATGGACAGGGTACCTTGGATGGGTGATGGTGGGTGCACAGATGACAAGCAAATACATTGAGTTATTTTCCTTGTTTTAAGCACAGGGCTTTATGTAGTAGAATTACTACATGGACTGTCACTGCTACTCTGACCACTGCTTGAACCTTCCAAATCATCCTCCTCCTCCTCCTCATGCCTGTAGTAATCCTCTGGTGTTATTTCACCAGTTTTATCGACATGGCTACTTACACTGATGGAAGGGGATACCATTGTCACTAAGGTAGCTGAGGGTGAACGCCCAGCTATGGCATTAGCTCCCATCTCGTGCTGCATCCACAGTGTCTTGTGCCTGCTCTTCCGATAAGTATGCTGGCCCCCCATGCCTAAATGGCTTCCTTTTTTACAACATTTCACACACACTTGGCAAAGTTGGCAGATTGTCACTGTTACATTGTTGCCATCTTGTACAAAAAAAAATCCCAAACTAGGGATTTGGATGCCCTACTCTTCATATGTCTCTGCTGGTGCTGCTGCTGCATATATAACTGCACTTTTGGTGGCGATGATTTTTGCTGTTGTGCACAGTTGGACTTTGACTGAACATCACAACCTATGACTATTAATTCAGGGTCATCATCAACAGACACAACTACAGCAGAACCTGTGAGGAGGGGGTGATTGACTAACAGACTGTTTACAAACAGCCACCTTCACTTTCTTTTTTTCTGGTTCCCAAATGAGGTCACTAGCATTGTCATCATAATCATCATCCACTAATTCACTTTGGAGGCTGTCCTCCTATGGAGATATTCCAAGTTCAACAGCAGCCTCAATATTATCAGCCACACTTTTTTCATCAGTGTCTAAATGTTTGGATGGCCTGTCCTCAACATCAGTGGAAACATGAGACTGTGAGTTATCATAATGATTAGAATCATGCTCAAGTACTGTAGGTAGTGGGACATCAACTGCACTCAAGTCTGTGGATTCAACAACATTTTTCTGACGTGATAGGTTTAACAGTGTTGAACTTGTAGCAATACTTATGTTGTTATCAACCATGCTCTCACAAACTTTACTAACAGCAGGGACAACACCATCTTCAACCAGCATTGAAGTGACTGATTTCACTGTAAAAAACATAGTCAGACCAATCCCTTTACTTGCACCAACTGCTACCTTTTCCTTCTGCTGCATACTATCACGGCCATGACCACTCTTAACACTGCTACCTGTGGTAGCCCCTGACAAACCTGACTCATCTTCACAACAACTTCCACTGCTAATAGTCTTCTTGGCAGTAGCACCATAGCCAGAAACTGCTTTGCCTGATCGTCTCTTCATGGGCATTTTTTCAGATGACACAGACAATTTATACCAACTTGATAGTTCGTTGCTTTTTTGTGGCTGGGAAGCAAAACACTAAATGCAGCTGCACAGGCACCACATAATACATGTCCTTGAATCCTTAACCAATCTTCAAAAAGCTGACAGTCAAAAAATAATACCTTGTTTTGATGGGTGGGGGGGGGAGAAACGCAGTACCTAGCTAAACAGAAGCAGGGAAATAAATTACAGACAGGCTTAGAAATTTGGAGTACTGCTATAGTGGTGCTGCAATGAAATGCATATCAATTGATAGCATGCACACAGATTAAAGGTCAGGCACAGACCAGTACAATACAACACAGACAGTCCTGTAAAAAGACTGAAAAACTGCCCAGCAAACAGAAAATGTTTATAAACGATTAAGTGAAGTTGTGATGTGTCTTCCTGAACACACACAAAAAAAAAATAAAACAATAGCCAACAATGGTTGGAAAAAAATACCTTTCTCACTTATCTCCCTTCTACACCACAGATCAGCCCCTCCCCCGAAGCACACTTCTACAGTGCCTCTCAGTACAGAGACTGAAGCAACTAAATTAACATTCAATATTCATAAACCATCAATTAATGCTGGATGATATAACCATGTCACGGTTTTTTACAATCAATCTACTAAATTTTGTCACAAAATTCTGTAGCAAAAAGACAATTTTAAAGGTTTTTAGAGGGTTTGAATCTCAGAGCTCTGACAGTAAACTGTCTCCATCTTTCCACTACACACTATGATGAACTGAGGCTGTGAAAGACAATATATAGCCGATGTGACCTTACATCCCATGATTCACTGCAAA
Source organism: Neoceratodus forsteri (assembly GCA_016271365.2). Lineage (NCBI taxonomy): Eukaryota > Metazoa > Chordata > Ceratodontiformes > Ceratodontidae > Neoceratodus > Neoceratodus forsteri. The sequence goes on along the minus strand of CM028129.1, from coordinate 618,012,580 downwards.
ATTCACCTTAAAGAGCACAAAATCAAGACGAAGCAACACAAAGTCAATAGAAAACAAGGTGAAGTAACACAAAGTCCATAGAGAATAATGGGAACTTTGCATTACTTTCAGATGTGTAATTTGCTCGGCTTTGCGGAGTACTAAGCAAAATTCGGGTTCTACACGAAAGACTACACGGAGTGAATTTTAGGCACTTCACAGCACTAGTCATAAAACTTTCCAAAATAACACATCTACAAATAACATAAACTTAATGCAGAAGATGGAAATTGATATAAAAAAAGATTAATCTACATTCTGGAATGAAAGTTTACAACTACAAATCAAAGAAAAAATAAGTAGTTTCTTGTGCAACAGCACTACATGGGCAGTAAAGCTGAACTAATTTTCTTGACATAATTCATGCATTGCAACTCCTCTCACTTATTTTGTATTATTATAACTGCATTATGTATTGTATTTTAACTTAGAATGTTCTTTTCAAATGTTTATCTTTTTACTGTGTTTTTATGATTGTAATGATCTTTTTTAATAATGATCAAACAGTAAAGTATTGAACATTAAGAAACAGTACTTGTATCAATTTGAAATGCAAGGCAACATGTTTTTTTTCTTAAACAAATGTGTGCCACACAGTTTTCATGATGTTTTATGTGTTTAGCCAACCCCTCAGTTACCAGTATAGGACTATTTTGTTGTATTCAGAGTTAACATTTAAGCATATTTCAATGAAACATCCAATTTTTATCGCTTTAAAATACTTTCTTCTTATTTTCATTTATTTTAAGTCATGTGTATAAAATGCCATATTGTAAGTGCAATAAGATACTCCAGGGTGTGCATTATGGGAAAATAATCACACTTCTCAGATGCATTGTTAGGCACTTGGCTGTGCCTCATGCCTAACAATGCACCTGAGGTGTGCAATTATTTCACCTTTGAAAATAGGCAAAATGTTTTCTCATTTTTGATTGGCTGCAATAGCCATTCTGCTGGCCCTGTATGAGACAATAGAGACAGGGAAATAATTAGTCCCAGTCTCCATTGCCCCATATCGTTCTACGTAGTCATGGGTGAGGAGAACATTGAAAAGTGCTAGTACCATCATGTTTCTTTCTTGCTTAGTGAACAAGAGACTCCCTCAAACTTGACTTCATCTGTCACAAAATAAAACTTCAGGCAGTCACCTCAAAAGACTCTTTTCTCAATTCAAATAAAATAAAAAATAACTTCATACCACAAAACATCTTTCTAGCTGATCATTGGCACTACTTCTCATGTCCCGATCAGCGCCGCTGCTGATGTCCCACTCCTCGCCCTTGGTAATGTCCCACTCAGACACAGCACCCACTACAATACAAATTAATGAAAAAATAAAGGCAAACCTCAACACTATTTTAAAATAAAAAAAATAATTTAGCGGTCTACCATCCCTTCTCATCCATCCATACTGTACTTGCGGGTCAACATCTTCTGAACACATATGTGAGGTAAGGGCTGCATTCTCCCCTAGCACAATACTCTTATAAACAAAAAAAAATGCTGCAAACACAAATACAGTAAATGCATACAAAGAATACAGAAATAAAAAAACAGCAAAACAAAGTCATGTGTTGGGAGGGTAACAATGACAACCAACTACAAAACGTACAACTACAGAAGCTCAAGTAGGACGAAAGTCCCTAGGTTAAAAAAAACGGCACTGTAATGCAGGTGGAGGAACTATTTTTTTAGAAAGCAAATAAAATACTCAGGAGCTTTAACATTTTAACATGAAAATTAATTTTTTAAACATTTAAAATACAGTAGTCCATTTTCTAAGTACAATAATACCCTCCAGGATGGCCACTATGGGCAGTACCAAACCATTCAGGGGCTATAAGGCTCTCTGACTGTGGTGTCTGTCCTTATTATGCCCCTGGGCAGTCTGGCATTGCCTGATACTGCTCACCCTGGAGGGTATTATTGCTTACATAATGCACACCCTGTCATGTTTTATTTATTTGTTTTCAGAATTAACACCTTTGAGCCAGTGGCTCTTTTACAATGGTTCCACATCAGAATTAAAAAAAAGAGATGATACAGGGTGTGAAAAGGAATACAGCTGCAGTACAAGGTGACCTATCAATTTGAATATATTGCTTACTTAATCTTATACTTCATTATTAATGAAATGTTCATGAAAACAGCTGCAACAGAGTTGTGTAGCATTCTTATATCCCACTTCCACTGGAATCCCACAGAATATGAGAAATTCTACCTGTAGTAATTCTGCGGAATTCCATCAGACAAGAAATTCTTGAATTTCTAAAGCAGTTTACAGTTTTTTATTTAAACCATGGACTAGTAATTGGCAGTCTGTGTAAATTGTGGCTATGTGTTTGATAATTTATGAAAACTGAAGATCAGATTTACTCACAGTGTATAAAACTAGTTAGGGGTTTACTTAAACCATGGGCAATGAATCTTCAGTTTAAATGAAAACACTTCTGGAATTCTGTGGAATTTATCGCAGAATTCTGAGAAATAATTAGGAATCAGATTTATCATTCTTCCTGAATTCCACTGGTGGAATTTCACATTATGCACAGCTCTAGCAGGCTGGAGTCACAAAAAAGGGTGCAAGCAAGCAAAGTTGCATTCATCATGTGATTTGTGCCCTGATATTCAAAAGGTTTTAACCATGATAGCACAGCACTAACTGAGAATAGCACAAACTGATGGGATGGGGCCATATTCAAGGGCTCTTGGTGTGACACACTGACCCAACAGCACAATATACTGTAGTGGTATAGTAGCTGTGCACACATCCCCTGTCATTCAGATGATAGCGAGCCAAGGTGATGAGCAAAGTCACCTTCCCAGCCACCAGACCTACCAGACCTATGCAGTATAGCAGTATACCTCCTGTGAATGTGGGTATGGATGGTGTGTGGGAAGGAGGATCATGAGCTATAGGAATGGGAGGGGGCTCTATAACACTGTCAGGGGTGGCAATCAAAGGGGTGAGTGGTAGAACTACACTATCCACTACCATGGCTTATGTGTATTTCAGTCTACCTGGAGCGGTGACTGGGGGGTTGAGGCAATACACTTGCTGCCACTAGAGTTCAACAGAAACCTACAGCCTGCCTGGAGCAACAGTTGTGGGTGGGGAAATTACACTTAAAATCACTGGGGTTTAACAAATAATTACAGCCCAACTGGAATGGCAGTTGGAGGTGGGAGGGGTACAATTGCCATCACCGGTGTTCAACAGAGAACTACAGCCCATCTGGTGTAGCGATTGGAGAGTGGACTGGGGGGATTGCACTTGTCACCACAGGAGTTCAACAGGCGAACTACAACCTGCTTAGTCAGTGATCAAGGATGAGAGGCAAGCAGATCCACACAATGTGGCATGCTAATTAAACAATAAGGCATGACAGGGGGGTATTATGGTAGGCTAACGGCCTGCCCAGAGTGGGTTGAAGCACGATACAAAGCCAAGTGCTTCCACCACCTGAGAAGGGCTTTTATCCCACCATAATGCACCCCCAGTAGTGCCTTATTGTGATTATGAAATGGATCAACTGGTCCATTACTTTATAAATGATTTGTTTTTAAAGAGTTTTAGCTTAAATTCCTAAAAGAAAAGGAACAAATTGTCATAGAAAAATGGTAAGGAAAAAAGTAATCCCAGCAGCTGTTGCAGTTTTGGTGTCTAGTGAGAGGATGATGCCAACACAGCATGGCTAGTAATCCTTTTTTTCTAATTCCAAGTAAGAGAAGTGGTAGTGAAAGTACAATTGCCTTCATTGGATCAGTGTATTGTTGGTCCATTACACAGCTGGCAGTATGGGGCCAGGGCAGTACGTTGGAAAGAGAGAGAGGACAACACCTAGCATGGGGGTGACATGGTGGGCTGTTTATCCTGATTTATGTTCAAGCAGTATGGGAGCAGGTGGTAAGTTGGAGAGCAAGAGGACAACATATAGCGTGCGGGTGACATGGTGTTCCATTTATCAGGATTTATGTTAAAACGCCCCCAATATATGTTTGTTTGGTGAGAGGTTAAGAGCTTTGTGTGAGGAGTTGTGCGGTTGATCCATAAATGCTTGAAGGAATGTCCACGCTGCAGCTGCACACAACTGAGAGGCAGGCATCTGTTTTGTTGTCATCAGTGGTCTGTTACAGACCATGGCCTGGATATTCAAACTGTGCTCAAAACTGGCGCAACAGCAGGAGCAAGCATAAACCAGTTGTGCAAATGCGCAACAGGTGCGATATTCAAACATGGAGCAGAGCAAATTGCGCAAGCAACCAACGTCTGAATATCGCACATACTGTGCCATCGCGCAACCAGGAAGGAGAAGCTGAGCTAAAATGTTGCGCTATGGCAAACCACGGAAGCTCAGCTGAGCATTCCAGAGCTGCTATAGCACAAGCACAGCCCCCCAGAGCAATGGAACTGCACATCCAGGGAGGCAGGCTGGGTCCCACCGCCAGCCATGCCACACATGGGCACAGGAACACACTGCAGAACCCACACCACACCGGCACACCCAAGCACAGCATCACTGGGGTGGGACGGATGATCCACGTGCCCATGGGGACAAGCCAACAAAGCATAGCAGAGCCCTGACACCCCAGCACAACCACTGGCAGGCGGAGAGTGCCACACACAGGGGGTTGACAACCACAGTGCACATCAGCCCCCGTATGCACAGGGCACCCTGCACTGTGACCCCAAGACACCACCCATGTGCAGTGACTGGCACTGCAGGAAACCATGCAGACCCCCCAGCACACGTCAGCCCCATGCAACACAGAAGCCTACAAGCCAGACACACCCTGTGCACCCAGCAGTGGGTGGCAGCAGATGGCAAGACCAACCGAAAGTCACTGCCATGCTGGAGATACCTCCCCATGCACACATGCACACACACACACACATACCCAGGACCATACCAGCCCAGATGGCATGTACACACCTGCAACTGAGCACCCATAGCCAGCTGCAAATCAGAGACCAACACAGTATTCATATATCAAAATAGAAATGTATATTAAACATAGTGCAACAAGAACAATAAAAACTATTTACAAGGGGGGACGGGTACAAGGAAGGGTGTTCAAGAGGAGGGATTAAAAACTTGGAGAGAAGGCAGGGTGGTAGGGATGGAAGAAGTGGGAAGGATGTCAGACTACGGTCCAGCCGGCTCCTGGTCCTCCCTGCTGGCGCCCCATTCAGTCTGCCCCTGATGGCGTCCATGCCTCTGTATTGCTCACTTGGGATCCTGTGGCTTGCCACTCTGACCTCTGTGGTGACGACATCCACTGCATCCTCCCTTAGAACCTCGAGGCCTAGGAAAATGGGAACACAGTCAATGGCTGTGACTGACCACAACCCTGAACACCACCCAACCTGCAAGCCATGTAGCCCAATGTCCCGCACCTGTGATGGCATGCACCCACCCACAGTGAACATGCACATGGCCATCACAAACAGGCGGCACCAGCTATGCGCACCACCGCCCACTCACACTGCCCACCTCAATCACAGTACAAACTAGGCTGGCAGGTGATGTGGCAACATGGTGCGATGCCAGTTACACAGCTATGTGCCCAGTGCATGCCTGGACCACCAGTGACGCATACACAGACGTGCCGTGATACTGCACTGTGATGCAGGTCACCTGTGTCATGCCTACATACATGGATACATAGACAGTGTCGGCAGATAAAGGCCTATGGGACACCCAGTCTGTCCATTTGACCTTGTAAGTTCACTCTGTTGTCCTATAAGTCTGTTGACCCTTACCCCTGACCTCCAGAATTCCTGTATGGCTAACCCATGCATTCATAAATCCCGTGACCAAGTCAGCCCCACCACTTCTCTGGCAGGGTGTTCCACTTGTCCACCACCCGTTCTGTGAAGAAATACTTTCTCATGTTTCTCTGAATTGTCCCCCTCCAACTTCATCCCATGCCCTCTAGTCCTGGAACATCCTTTACGCTTAAAAATACTGTTTTCCTGCACTCTGTTCCCCTGTAAGATGACTTGTAAGTCCCATCATATCCCACACCTCCTCCCCTCCAGGAGTACATGTTCAGTTCCGTCAACCTGTCTGCATAGGACTTGTGATGCAATCCATGCACCATCCGTGTCCTCCTCCTCTGAACCCTCTCCACCCAGTCCATGTCCATACGTAGGTATGGTCTCCGGAACTGTACACTGTACTCCAGTGTGGGACTCACTAGTGTTTTGTATAGTGGAATTATGACCTCCCTTTGGTTGTGTCCTGCATGGCTGGTGGTCTTGCCCCCAGCATGCAATAGCATCCATGAAGTAATGATACTCACACCTCCAGCAGCTGGGTCTGATGCTGCTGCTGCTGCTGCTGTGTGGGCACAACACCCCCGGCACCGGGCCCTGGCACGCCCACGTCACCCTGGCCCTGTGTCCTCCAATCCGCCTGTGGAGACATATGTTGAGACAAACATCAGTGTGACTCAAAAGCAGAGTGCCCCTGCCCCAGTGAGGTGCCTGCCACACAGCCATAACCATCCATCGCACAGCTGCACACACTGACACAGCCACACGTGTCCGAGCGGCACCTATGCACAGCCACCCAAGCACACACACACCCTACAGAGAATATAGGTGCATAGATGGTACACTCACCTGGCCTAGGCACCATGCCCCACCTGGCACGTGAGAACAGCCGCCGTCAAGAGTTCCGGCTCTCTCGGCGGAGGTCACTGTACCGGTGCCGCACTGCTCAGCAGACTGCCCCGCCAGTGACCTCCACCAGGTCAGTGGCCACTTGCTGCCACACGTGGGTCCTAGGCATGGTGAGGGGGGCCTCACCATACAGTGCCTCACAGTGGGGCTCCACCAGGGCCACCAGGTTGGCCACTTCAAGCTGGCTCCAGGACACTGCCCTCCTCCTAGCCATGGCACCAACTTTACAGCAGGCAATATGGCACCCTGCTGCTCCGTAACCCCACGTGGAGTTGTTGCGCAATAGACCACCACAGGCTCCAATTGCGCTGTTTGAACAGCGCCGTCATTTTACATAGGCGCTGTCACCAGACAGCGCAATAGGACGCATTACAGGCATGCCAACAGTGCCAGGGGTCAGAGGGCATACACAAGGTCACGGCAATGACACAGAGGCTCACTTACGCACCATAGGGCGTATAGGCATCCTGCGCAACTGCCAAGCTGAGCACCAGTGCCACAGTGGACTCTCGCGCGGTAGTGCCACAGCGCCATATAGTGCCCAGTGCTGTAGCGCCACTGGCACAATGGTGGCCATGGTCTGAATCGCCATCGCTCATCAGGTCTGCAGCGCGATAGACGATGCGTAAGCTGTCTGGGCATGCACAATGCAGTGTGGCACACAGCCACAAACCTGCGCCATTGGCTCAACCGGACCTTCCATATTGCGCCAAGCGCAAATATGACGATATTCAGCCGACATATACGCAAATCGTGTGATCAGCTATTCAAAGGCGCAGTGGCGCAATTAGCATGTCAATAGTTGCGCCACCTCATTTGCATGTGTTGCGCTATAAAAATGCGACAGTGGGTTGTGCTGGCCAGATGGTTACTGCAGGTGAGAGGTGAGTTACATGCTGTGATGCTCAGGACAATGCTCATGGGCGGAGGATGATAAAGGCTGAGGGGCTGAGCATGAAAGGGCACTCAGAAAGGGACAAAGGCACCCTTCGATCAGTATCTGCCATGCGGAGTGGAAGCGTGGGGCTTCCGCCCCGGGCCGGCAGCTATGCTCATGGGGAAATGCTGTCGACTGCACAGTGACAGGTGTCCACTTCCACCCATACAGATCACCATGACTGACCAGAGCCAAGCTGAGGGTGTGGAGGCGGGTGTAGGAGAGGCCGAACTCACCACGGCAGAGACGGAGGCCCTCTTCCAGGCCTACCTGGAGGATGAGCCACTAGTGAGTGGACGGAGGGGCACCCCTCAGGAACGTGCAGCTGCATGGGAGGGGGTAGCTCAGGCCGTCAACCTGCACAGAAGCCACCAGCGCTCCGTGCAGGAATGCAAGAAGAAGATGGGGACTGACCGCAGGAGGCTGAAGGAGAAGGTGGCAGCCTTCAGGGCGGCACGTGCTGGCACTGGTGAGGGCCCACCAGTGGTGTTGGAGCTGACCCCTACAGAGGAGACACTGGTTGCGGCCATGCAGCCAAGTGCCATTGCGGGCATACCAGGTGGAGGATTCCAGACAGGTGGAAGCCCATCACTGCACGGTATGACATGGTGGTGTTGTTGGGGGCTGTTGTTCACATGCACTCACATGTACTCTCTTTCTGTTACAGATCCTGTTCGTCTTCAGGAGACGGTGGTGGTGGTGGGTCCAGACAGTGATGCAGACCTGCTGGACATGGAGGAGGGACCATCCATCTCCGCCACCAGCCTGCAGGCACTGCAGCAGCATGCACGCTGGGCCAACAACTCCGGTGTCAGTGATACAGGTGCAGGGGGTGCACAGCCTGTGTCACAGCAGTCAGGCATGCAGGTATGCCAGCATGCTGTGCCTATGGCAGTGGCACGCACCTGCACCATTGATGATAGCAGGCCTGCAATGGCAGTGATAGGTGTGTGTCCCATGACGGACACATGGCAGGCCAGCACATGCCCTGGGCCTTCCTGGTTCACACCTGTGTACCAGCATGCTGGCACAGTCCCAGGCTGTGCCTGTCAGCACGGTGGGGCAGAACCGGTGGCTGTGCAGGTGTCTGGCACTGTTGTCAGCACGGAGGTGGAACAGGTGGACCTGGGGCTCCAGCAGTTGGAGGGCAGCAGCAGCGTCACACCAGGTCTGGGGTACAGTGTCAAGCAGTGGCACATGTCCACCGCCCTTTGATCCGCCCATACCTGGTCCTGGCGAACAGCGCCCACCTCAAGGGGTGCTGTGCACCAGGACCGTCCCACACCCTGGGGGTCATGATGCCATTGGGCACAGTACCCATTGGACGCCGCACACCGCCTGCTGCAGGATTCGTACAGCTGCAGGGGCAGGTTGCAAGGTCCGTGGAGGCACTGTCTGTGTCCGTGGAGTGGCATAGCAGGGAGTGTGCTCAGGACCGAGCCGAGCTGGCCCTTATGCGGACAGATGTGACCGCTGCCATTGACAGGCTGACCCAGGCAGTGGTCTCTGTCACGGATGCATTGGCCACACTGTCAGGTGCCCCTGTACCACACACCCCACACAGTGCGCTCTCCACTCCCCGTTCCCGGCGTCGTGCGACACCAGGCCTGTCGACGCCGGGTTCTGCTGTGGGCATCCCAAGCACCCCTGGTGCAAGTTTGTTTGGCAGGATGCAGACCCCTGTGTGGGCAAGGTCACGTTCACACAGTGGGACCCCTGGTGGTGCACCAGCGCCACCCGATGTGGCCCCTGCTCAGCCTGCCAGTGCTGCTGGGCCACGGCGGGGCCGCCCATGCATCCGTGGTGGCCGTGGGACAGTGCTTCCTGATTGAGCTGTCTCCCAGTGCAGGCCCTGTGTGCAATGTGTGTCATGGTGGGCAGTGCACTGCTGGGTGCTCTGCTCACCAAGCTGACACACGGACCACCTGCACACTCTCCCAACTGCTGTCCACAGGTGCGTGTGCATGATGATGCCTGCATTGCACTGTACACCAAGGTGCAAGGGTGCCCAGGTCCTGACACACGTACGTGGACAGTCCAGGTGGTGGGGGTGGTTGGTGGTGCTGTGTGTTGGCAATGTCATTTCCGCGAGTGCTGTGCTGCTCATGTATGCTGCCTGGTGTGTGTGTGTGTCCATATGAGTGCTCACCCCTCTCTGATGGTGTGTCGGTATGCCTGGAACCTTCAATTCCCCTGACCTTCATGCACGGTGTGTTCCCCTGTGTGCCTGTGGTTTGCGCATGGACAGTGTTTCCTGCACATGTCCCCTTGACTTACCTGTGTTGGGCGTAGTGCTGTTCTGCAATGGTGTCCCGGTGCAGCTGGGCCTGCCGGGTCAGTTGGGGGTCCCTCCGTCCTATGGGGGGCTGCTCATCACTAACATCACCGGCGCCACTGGCGTCCCCATGCTGTCCCCCTCTTGGACCTGTACGGCTATCCCATGGTCTTTGGCCATGTTGTGCAGATGCAACAGGCCAGGAATATCCCACAGGCCTTTTGGGGGCTGTACTGTAAGGCTCCGCGGGTGTCCAGGCATTGAAGCATGCCTTGAGCATCCCAGACACCCGCTCTATGATGTTACGTGTTATGGCATGTGCCTCATTGAAGCATAGCTGCGCTGGGGTCATGGGGCGCTGTCACGGTGTGGAGCAGCCAGGGACGGAGGGTATCCGCAGTCACCTGTGTGGAGATAGTGGAGATCAGTGTCATGTCAGGTCCATATTGCCCATATCCTTGTGTGCCACTACCATGGCACCTGTGTCATTCCCACCCTTGCCCAGAGTTTGCATTCCATACATGTGTACTCACCCACTAGATGACCTGGGATGTCCCCACTCTAGAATCGATGGCACAGTGCAGACTGGTGCCATATGAAGGCATCATGCTCCGCCAGGTGTGTGGCACAGACATTGATAATGTGCCCGATGGCATCACACACCACCTGGCAATTGACACTGGAAAACCCCTTTCGGTTCTGATATGCCTGGCCGTCGGGGCCAGGTGGCGTGTGAATGGCCACATGGGTGCAGTCTATGGCCCCTAGCATGCCAGGCATACGTGCTACCCTGAGGAACTCCTGCATGTTTGTTGTACACTCTGCCGTGGTGCTGGGGAAATGGATGTACTCTGCAGCATGAGGCAGCAGTGCGCTGAGGAATTGGGTGAGGATGCGTGACGTGGCTGACTGTGTAATGCCTGTGGTGTCCCCTGTTGGCCTCTGGAAGGTGCCTGTGGTGAGCAGGCACATGCAGGCTGTCACCTTGGTCTCCATGGACAGAGCGTGACTCCGTCGTGAGGGTACCTGCATCACATCACTGCACAGCTCGCAGAGCCGTCTCAGTATTGCCCTGTTCAGGCGGTACCGCCCACAACTGACGCCTGTGTACAGCTCGAAGCTGACACGGGCATCGACACCGCTTGTCGGGGTATACCACCGACGGCTCCTCCGCCGCCACGCCCCCTGCAGCATGGTGTCTCACCCCCTCATTACAGCTTCCATGTGGAAGCTGGCACTGTCCATCTCCCTGGCTTCTGCCCCCGGCTGCTGTTCCTGTGTTGCCCCCGCTGCCCCCACTGCTGCTTCCACTGCACCGGGCACCCCCCACTGGCCTCTCTGTCCTCCTGGACCCACTGTCCCTCTCTGCCCTTCCAGCTCCTGTCTCTCTCTCTCTCTCTCTGTCTCTCTCCCCCAGTTTGTGGCCTGCTAGGGTTCTTGCGCCACTTCCTTGAGCATTTATTTTGGCTCAATTCGCTACTCGCAACTTCCGGTTGAGCTACCTTGCGCATTGCGCAAGTGTTTAATTATCGCATTGGCACTTTATGACTGGACCTACCCCTTCGCTGCGTGACATGCCTTCATTTCCATTGTGCTGTTGCTCAGCATGTTTTGGTGGCGAACTGGCCCCTTCTGAATATCGCAGAATGGTGATTTTTGAGTTAAGACAAGAACCTCTACAAGTATGGCGCAATCCTTTGAATATCTGGGCCCATGTTCCTTGTTTAAACTTGGCGATACTGAATTACAAGGTGGTATTTGTAGCTGGATTGCAGAAGCATGGTGCAAACTGGAGGCCTTACTTTTAGACAGCAGATGGTGGCTAACTGTAGTGTGGGGGGAGAGAGAGAGAGATTGTCCACACCAATCAGACTTTGCGGTATTAGTGTAATCTGTGAAACCAACTCAAGACAGCTGCCTTGTTTGCTGCATATGGCTATCATGTAAGTGCCGAGTACTGATTGCACGGAGCTACTTTCATCTGGGCTGTTTTGCTGGAATATCAGCCCAGGTGAAAATAACTGTTGACCAATAAGGAGCCAGCATTCTTTAAGCACATTTCATAATGAGCACCTAATGGCACTTTGGTACTTGCATGCCCAATGGGTTAATTAGCATGTTTGGGCTACATATGCTCTGATCATTGTGTGTTATCTCTTGTATTGTCTCCACAGAGTCCAAACTTGTGGATGCAACAATACTGGACACTGTTCAGCTACATTAAAAAAGGGGCCAAAATGTGGCCCAGTGGTGCTGAGGGTTGAGGAGCTGGATGCCACACGTCGCACCATGCCAGGAACCCGGGTTTGGGAAAGAGCCTGGGTCATCAGGGGTTGGCAGGAGAGGAGAAGGATCGAGCATCGATAGGTCTGCTCTCCTTCTCCGGGGAGGGGGGACGGGATGCCTCAGTGGCCTAGTGGCCTCTAGCGGTGGCTGGGGGGTGACAGTAGGCTATTGGCAGAATTGGGTGGATGTGCTGCGACTGATGCCAGGAAGGGGTGCGTGTAGTAGTGTGCATGCTCCTGTCCCTTGGCATCATTGCATGCCACAGACATCCATGGGAGCAAGAGAAAATGGAAAATATGGGCACCAGTCATGGCAGCTTGATGGCCGTCTCTTCGGGGGACTTGCTTGGCGCAGAGGGTGCACAGCTCTACTGTATCCTGTGTGGGTACAAGAGTATGAGGGGAGCTCTCCACCTCCCTGCCATGGGGGGCAAGCCATGGGGGTATGCTGTGGGCCTGAAAGTGGAGCCAAGGGTCCCTGGGATGGTGGCCGAAAACCTCAAGAGGATGCCTGGAAGCGTGAGGTAAGCAGACTGGTGGCTAGGGAAAAAAGTACTAACAAAAAAAAAAAAGGGGACCAAAACAAGATAAAGGAAGAGGTGCACCAGCATCTGGACAAATACAACATTCTATGTGACAAGCATGGTTTCTGGAAAGGCCACAGTACCACCACTGCTCTCCTAGAGCTCTCCGGGGCTGTTCACAATTGTCTGGACCATGGTAAACAAACAGGTGCAGTCTTTATCGATCTCTCCAAAGTGTTTGACACAGTCCACCATGGGCTTCTTATTGACCAGCTACTAAATACTAGACTATCACCTGACTCTGTTCTATGGTTTAGAAGCTACCTCAAAAACTTGATGCAAAGAGTAAAAATTGCAAACACTCTCTCTGGTACCTTGCCAATCCGCTCAGGTGTACCCCAAGGTTCCATACTGGGGCCACTTCTGTTTAGTCTCTTCCTAAACTCCCTACCATATCTTGCCCTAAAAAACATCATCCTGTACTCTGATGATGCCGTGGTATTCTCTTCCCATAAAGATCCCAGGGCTCTACAGGATAACCTCCAACTTGGTTTCAGCACCACTGAGTCTTGGTTCCACAATCACAAACTAGTACTAAATCACAAAAAAAAAAAAACCATGCTATTTCACAGCTCTCATAATCCTCACAAGCAACACCACTTGACGATCTCCACTGCACAGGGAAACACCTTGGAGCAGATGCAATCTTTCAAATATCTTGGGATTCTGCTAGACCCTAGCCTCTCCTACGGGGCACACACTGACCACATTGCAAAAACTGCAAACACTCAACTCGGTCTTCTATTCAAACATAGACAAAATCTTACTCCAGATGCACTGAAAATTGCCGTACAGAGTTCTGTGGTATCGATCATTGACTATGGTCTCATCATTTACAGCTCCGCCATGATGACAGCCCTCAGACAGATTCAAACAACCTTAAACAAGGCCTGTCAGCTTCTTACAGGTGCTCACTGGCTCACCCACACCTGTGACTTATATGCATGGTCTGGATGGCTTCACCTATCAAATCGCATAAAGTATGTCACTTGTACCATAGCAAAGCAAATCTGCCTGGGGAATACGCCACCAGATGTCTCTACCCTCCTGCAGATAAGCCCAAACTGTCAGAGCTCTAGGAGATCGAATCAGCAGCTCCTAAAAATCCCCTACTGTTGCACCTCACAGGCACAATGATCCTTTGCCTACAGAGCACCACTTTGGCTAAATGACTTAAACCCTACCATCTCCTCAGCTAACACACTTGGCGTGTTCAAAGCTAGGCTCCAGAATCATCTCATTGCCTCTAGCTCCTGTGATTGCTACAGCTAATTTCCCTGCTACCTCCACTATATCTGCCACCGGGATATGACACTTGTCACTCCCTTCTCTCTTCCCCAATTACATGCACTTCTAATTACCTACCAGCTACCTTCTCCCACAACAAATGCCTCAGGCTGCCTACGTACTCACAACCCCCCCTTATCTTTTGTTATAATGTCGTTACATTTTTCGATTGGTTGATGCTATATCTTGCTATTATGTTATAACCATTTTGTGTTGATTTTCCTCGCCATTGTTTTTTTTAAATGTTAGTCTCTGACGTGGAACCTTTGTAAAGGAGCCTTGGCTCAAAGGTATTGTAATCCTAGACCTTATACATAAATAAAATTAATGCTGTCTTGCACTAGCTGATGTGGTGGTTTTATATATGTGTCCCTTTTGTAGTTCACTAATTTGATAATGTTTGTACAAGTGTTTATGCTGTAGGTACTGTATAGGGATTATTATCACCCTGAAATATATAATGTTATGAAATACTCCCTTATTCACGTGTCAGTGGCACTGGGGGTTTCATCTATCACAGTCACTGGTAGGATCTGAAGAAGTGGTGTGTGGCTGAACAGGACCCTTAGGTTTGGCATTCAGTGGGGGCCTCACAGCTGTGCCATACTGGACCTTGTGCATTTGCATGTGCTTTTGTACTCTGTGCAGATTAATGCAGGACACTGCAATTTGACAGTTGGTTCTCATCTTTCGCTTGCACACTGAGATCTAATCTGCAAAGTCACTTTCTCTCTCCCCTTCCAAAACACTGCTGCAGGGCAAAGAGCTCTTTCCTTTAGGGCAATTGCCCCTACAGCCTCCTACCTGCCCACCTCACCCTAGAAACTAGAATCCCTTCATTCAGCACTAACCTCCATCAAGTTTTGTTGGACAATGTACACTGTAACTGTTTCTAATTGTGTCTCCTACCTGTAGAGTGTGATACCTGATTGTACTATTGTAACTTGCTTTTACCTCTGTCCTTGCAAATGTTTTCCCTGTGTTCCTTGTTTTCAACTGGTCGCTTGTGAAAATGGGTGATTCTGTACATATTTCTATCCAGCACAATAAATAAAAACAAAATGAAATGAAAATTTGGGGACTTCACCTTGTGAAGTACTTTGTGACATTTTCCTGACTTTGCTTCATCAGAGCATGCACTTGGAAATGTTTTTGCCTGCAGAAATGCTCACCTTCACCTGGCAAATATGTGGCATAGTGGCATTTCTTCAGCAAAAGTATCAGTAAATTGCCACAGTGTGTAGTTTTTGCTGGGTGAAATAGTATTCGGTCAGTGCAAATTGCATACGATTTTTCTTTTTTATGCACAAAACTGTTTTTAAAAGTGTCACCCATGTTTAACCTACTGTGACAATCTGTTCTACATCACTACTCAGGCCCTTGAAAAAAAAAAAAACACACCAGATGCTCAGTTCACCTTGCTACTTGGGGTTGGGGCTGAGTTGGCTGGGGGTGACACACTTAGTGGGGTGATAAACAATAAAAAAAAGGAAAAAAGAAAATACATCACCCCACCACCCTCTAATACCAACCTCCCCCCTCTTCCTCCTACAGTCCCAGCAAATGGTTTATAATATAATAATATCTATTCCCCCCACCTGTGTCTCTTTAGTGGAACACATCACCCACCTACCCACTCCCTGTGCCTGTCCCTCTGAGTCATAATAATAATAGGCCTCTTGTCAGCCAGTCAGGTGTCGCTATCATTTATTTGACAGTAGGTCACTGAAGAGGGAGGACATCTCACTCACTCTGGTACAGGGCAGTTTTCCTTGTTATAGGTCACAAAAGGCTATGAGTATTTTCATAATTTGGAGTTGGGGAGGAGGGAGGTTGAGCACCAGAGGGTGGTAGGGTGGAGGGATTTTCTGACAAGGGATCCTGTTGTGAGGAGGTATGAGAAGAACTGTCTGAGTCCTCCTCAGCCTCAATCTAGTATTTTCTCTTTCTCAGAACCTCATATTTATACTGTAATTGAATGCCCTCTCTTCTGGTCAATTTGTGCTTCAGCAGACCCTTGGTGTTCGTCCTTCTGGTGACCACTTGCAGGTCTCTATGTCAGGTGTAAATGGGGAGGTATTGCAGCTACTAACACAGGGGTGGTATCTACTGCTTCATTCTTAGTCACTATTGGCTCAGGAGGCATGAAGACAGTGGATGATGGAGGAGGCTCTTCAGCTGGTTTAGGAGATGGAGAGGGTTGGGCAGTGGATAGAGTTGTCAGTCCCTGTTTCTTCACCAAAGATACTCACAGACCAACTTCATGCATTGGCTGTGCTGTATTAATTTCCTTTTCTTGAGGGACAAGGGCAGGTGCAGGAGACAAAACTTGTGATTCCGCTGCTGCATCCTTGGGATATTGCTCCATGTGCTGGTGTTCTGTTGACCTGGAATAGCTTCTCTGGAGTTCCTCGTGATGACCCCAGTTGATATAATAATTATGGTCTGCCTGGTCCATCTGATCTCACTTTTTGTGTGCTGCCCAGGGACATGATCATTATGAGTGTCCAGATTACTCACACTTGTTGCCTTTCATGCTTTTTTTAACACTGTGTGCTTAGGAGGCCTAATTCTGAAAAAAATACTGCATTTTTGTTTGTCCAGGCATTACTTAGGTATAACATGGAACCACACCTGAAACAAGCTTTTGATTTGCCCTGATAAAATGTGATTCCCTTCTCACTTCCAAGAAAGAAGCAATTTGGGAGATGGTATATCCCAATGTCTGGGTGAGTCAAACAAACTTTAATCTGCCACACCCCAGATGATGGGATCAGAGTTGCCAAGAACTGTCCAACATTGTTTTAACCAGAATAGCATGACTATTATATTCACCCCTCCATTCTTAAACAGAACTGTAACAGTTGCAACTACTGGTTTTGTGAGTGAGACAGCAAAAAAGGGGGTCCATACTGGGATATTCTTCAGACTGTCACACATTTTTTCAAAAGTGGACAAACCCTGTTGGAGATTTGAAGCTAGTGATGAAGCAGGTGTTACCAACTGAATGGATCAAAGCAAAAATCTCTGAAGTGAAAAACCCATTTCTTCTTTTAATAGGGTGCGTACTATGAGCAGACAGTGCAGTATGTCTTCTATGCCTCCCTTACAATGCAGCAGGACAGCATTCCTCTTCTATGCCAACTCTGGGGTAAGCTTAAAGAAATCAAAGGTATTCTCCTGGGGGGAAGGGAACCAAAAGGACATTTTGAAGTGCTTGTGTTAGGGGAACCGGGGCCAGGTAAGGGCTCGCCATTTGCATTCCTTCCAACATGAAGCGTATCACTCTGTGGAGTGATAGTTATCTGACCCACTGATTCCACTGAAACGTTAGAAGCAAGGGGATGCTGTGAAATATTCCCCACAGTAGCTGTAACAGGGTTCAATGGTGTGGGCAAATATGCTGTCTGGATACACCTTTGGTATTTGCCTTTGTTAAATAAAATGACATTCGACTTTGAGTCTTCAGAGCAGTGTGGTGCCCTTCAGTATGGGTGGTGAGTACCCAAATTTGTACTTTACTCATGATCTGCATACTGTATGTCTATGGAGTCTAGAATCTGTTAATTGTCTAAGGGTATCTGGAGTAGTCTGGGCTGACCCTTGTGGGAAGATTACAGGTTCTATAAAATAAGACTCTAAAATATGACCGTATAGTGATTTCCTGGATAGAGTTTTAAAACTTTCCAGTGTCAGTTTCCATACCTTTACCATGTTTAAGGCCAAAGTTATATACTGTATTTAGAGATCTGTTCTTTTTTAAGCCAAGTATGGAAAGCCCACTTTTGTTCTTTCTGAGGTGGTAAAATTGGTGTTATCTATTATCTTACCCACTTTGTCCAACAGGCAGCATTATCTGAAAACAAACACAAAAAATTTGCAGAAAAAAATATTATATAAAAGAAAACTAACACATTCGCCATTGCTAAGCCCCCTTTATCTACCTGGATGTAAGTGAACTGTCTACGAATTAGGTTGAGTCTACTTCCCATAGAGCTTGAAAATAATACTGTAGGTTTCTGTTTCAGTATCTAACGGAGGGGGGAATACATAAGTGTAAAAAAACTGGTAAAATTGAGGTTTTAACTAGGTATACTCTTTTCAGTTTAGAACAGTGCATAGATTTCCATTGTGCAATCTTTAACTTTCTCTACATTTGCCCTCCCAGTTAACCACGTCCATATCCAAGTCCCCCAAACTCGATACCTAGTGTAGTTATCTCAGAGTCTATTGGGATGTCACACAAATGTTGTATCCCGAGTTCCTTGGTCTAGTGGATGCAAAAGGCCTTACATTTCCCTATATTTAGTTTTGCACCAGAAACTTTTGAATATTGCTACATTAGTGACATAGTTGCCTGACAGGAGTGTAAGCTGTCTACATATAAACAAATACCATTGCATAAAGAGATATTTTAAGCGGTGGAGCATCAGGACTAAGTGAAAGGTCTTGGATCCTTGATGTCAGGTTTATTTTACAAATTAAAATATTTCTGCAAAATAGTGTACATATAATAAAGGGCTAAATGGGCATCTCTGTAAGTGTAACCCCTCTGGCTATGTCTCACCTAGTACCCACTATACCATTTATCAGGAGGTGAAATGAAATTGTTTATAAAGCAATCATATCCATTTTATGAAAATGTCAGGTATTCCACGAAAGGTCAAAGTCTGGAATAAGTAGTCATGTGGGACCCGGTCAAAAGCCTTGTCTTGGTCCAGTGATATACAATGTAACTTATGTAGCCTACTTCTAACAAACACTTCTTTTGATTCCATTAGATTGTCCATCATCAATCTCCCTGGTATAGTGCATGTTTTGTTATGGGCAAATACTTTGCTGGCTATTACACTTAACCTGTGACCTACAATTTTTGCAAGCATCTTAATATCCAAATTTAATAGCGAAATTGGTCTCCAGTTCCCTAGATCCAAGTTGTCTCCTTTTTTATATAGTTAAATCCAAAATTATGTTACCATATAATGGATGACCTTAAGTGCAGCAACATATCATTAAAATGTCTCTTAAAATGGGAAATAATAGACTAGAAAATGTTTTTTAAAAAAATTCAGCACTGATGCCATTTGGCTCAGGTGCTGCTTCTGATCTTAATTGTTTAATGGTATCAATCACTTCTATTAGATATATTGCTTTGACAAAGTCTGTCTCATCACTGGCTGTCAGATAGCTCATATCTGTTTTAGATACATCACAATTAGTATCTTTTTCTTCCTCTAATGGCTCCCCTAACCAATCTTGTAATTTATTAGACATGTTTTTTTAAAACATCTGTAAATTCTGTGTGTATTATACCTTTCTGGTCTTTTACTGCTGCAAAGGTTTTATTATTAAGCTGGTCCTGACATCCATTCAAAATATCCACAGAATGTTTAGTCCCTTACATACACAGAGATTGCTCAGCCTGAAGTGATCTTGCTCTGTTATACAGAGATGATTTCATCTAATTTTTAATACATGTTATCTGATCTTGGTATGACATTTTCCCTGCCTGTTGAAGGGAGATATGGCAAAATAATGATATCCTTAACTTGAGAAACTAAATAATCATTCCTTCACTTAGTCTTGCATATCTTTTATTTTTGTGCCTTCACACCATTCTGTTAAAGAATCATAACACACGGCCACCAATGCCCTAGCCTTTACATATTCCTCAGCTTGTACTTTAATATCTTTGTCACTCAAAACTGAGTTATTTATGCACCAATATCCCTTCCCTGAATTATTTTGTTAGAGGCTTCTGATTGTCACTTGCACTTCAAAGTGGTTCAAGGTGGCAGTAGGTACTGTCTTTGCCTCTGGAATCCTCCACTGTTTAGATAAAAAATACATAATCTATATGGGATGAAAAGGAACCCCTACTATACATATGTCCCCCTATGTTATGGAGAACTCTATAAATATATTGCAATCCTGTTGTATTAACTGTTTGTTTAAGGGAATTAGTTTCACAAAACAGTTTCAAGGTTTCCACTGATTTAACTTTTAGGTCTCAAAGGCAATTAAAATCGTCTCCTAAAATAATTTTCCTGGTCATATGCAAGCAGGGTTGACTAAGTTAATTTTGAATGACTAAGTTAATTTTATTGTGCCATGATGCTATTTTATATTTTCTTACTTGATTTTAATATTTGATGTTATTATGGTATGATTTTATTTATATGCATTATTGATTTGTAACTGAAATTATGGTTTTAATGTGTTCAGTGCCTTGATACATTGAAAGGCACTTTATAAATAAATAATTATTATTATTATTATTATTATTATTATTATTATTATTAAACAAAATAAAGTAATTTGAGAGGTTTTTATTTGGGGGGCATAGATCACCCTGAGTCTCATAGGCTGTCCTTGGCCCTGAATATCTACCAGCAATACCTTCCTGGGATCAATGTCCATAACTTTTTGAACTGTTACATTACACAATTTAAACAGCATCCCTACCCCTGAACAGGGGGCCTTCCCATAGACCATAGTGATGGCCCCAATGGCCAGGCTTTTTGAGGTTGTTGGATATCTGTTGTTGTTCTAAGTCTAGTGCCCTGTAATAAAATTACTTGGCATCTTAATGGTGTAAAGAAGTAAAAGTGATACTCCTCATTTTATGATTACGAATACTGTTAACATTTAAAGATAGAATTTTTATGTTATCCATAGAACTTGGATCCATAAGTTAGCACAAAAAAACCAAGGGGGTGAACATATCATCATTTAACAGTTTTCTTTCTAGTTCTCTTTTTAACTTTAGCCATTTCTACTGAGTTCCCATCCACATCAGAATAGTCATCCTGTGATGATGTCACAGAGGAGGCTTTAGAGTTCCCTTCCTCTTCTGCAATCTGGCCCTGACACACTGAAAAACTGTTCCTGGTTTCCATTACATCTGTTTTTGGACATTTTAGATTATGGTGTAACATCTTTCCCTCTGTATCACTTGAAAGTCATCCTGTGGAATGGATGGGGGGGCATACATTGGACTGGTTTTCTCCTGTCTCCATGGTGGTTTGTGAGGAATGGCCTTCCTGACCTGGCTGTGGAACAGAAGCTACCTCCTCTTGTACCTTACCCCTATTTCCAGGGTCCTGAGTTATGTTGTTGTCAATCTCCTCTGTTGCATTTGATCCTCAAGATCTGTATTTGGATTATATTCCTGTTGAGCAGGTCCTGTAGACTGCTCAGGCTGTTGCAAAGGAATCTCTTGGGCTTGCTTTGATTGTACCTCAGGGGTCATGTCATCTTGGTCATAAAATGACACTTTGTATTCATTACTGGAAGAGCATGTACCTGGATAATTTGATGTGTCCTGGAGCTGCCGCTTGAATGCCCATACTAATCGTTGCCATGGTTTCCACCTGTGCTGACATTGCCAGCTTCACTGTCAAGCTGGGGTTCCACTTGTCAAATCGTGCCTTTGAAGAGTTTCAGTGTTCTGAAGTATTTACCGTGTGTGAAGCCACTATTGCAGATTCTCATATCATAGCTGCTATCGGCACTGCTCCAGTCTCCCATTTTGTTGTCTTGTGATTTTTTTCAACCTGTTGCTAGCTGGACTTTTTTGGGAGGCCAAGAGACCCTGGCCAAAACTACATGCTCTATGAGAGCTCTCCCGACCAAAGTCTTCAGTGGAAATGGCACCAGACAAAGTTCTTTTTGCAGAAGGAATCTGTGTGCTGTACCCACAGTTGGCTTCCATAGGAACTGGCTGAAACAGAGGTCTATGAGCCACTGAGTCTGTCTTGAGAGCTGTGTCTTCTTCAGCAAGTACCCACAACAACAAAGCTATCTGTTCCACTCTGTCAGTTGGCATCTGCAAACCCACCAGTATGCTTCCCTCCAAAAGAGCCATATTCAAACCAGGTACAGTCTCACTTATTTCAGTTGCCATATTTTGTCTGTCAGTCATATTACCAGCATTCTGAGCCACGAAAGCAATATCCATAAATTCTGGGTCTGGGTCTGGGTCTGGGGCCAGTATGTCCATTGAGCTTGCAAAAACAGTCATTGCAATACCTTCCATAGCTGACCTGCAGCTTGTTCCTACACCTCTTCCTCCCAGGTCAGTCATCTTGACTACAGTTCACCATGCACAACTGCCCCTTACTGGCAAGAGTATGTGAATTTCCCTGGTGGCCCTGTCAATAAATCTGGTCCATGAACCCCACCCCAGAACATATCTAGAAACAATCTACAGCAAAATAGCCTAATGTGTCTTTCCTGGTAAAAAATTACAAAAGAATACAAAAACAAAAAAGTGAAACTTAGAAGTTGCACTGTGGAAAATCTCACCAGTCAAAAACAGGGGGAATAATTTTTTCAATTATCTGGCAGTAACAGTAGGGCAGATTCACTGTTGTGAAAGGCATCAAGCATCAGCTGGAGTTTCCTCAAGATGGAGTCAACATTGATAAGAAGTCAAGGGACCCACTCAGTCACACCACAAGGTACCTCAAAGAAACATAGAAACATAACATAGAATTTGACGGCAGATAAGAACCGCTTGGCCAACCTAGTCTGCCCATATCCATACCTAATGAATAAGCTGTAGATCCTAGTTAACCAACAGCCTACTTCCTCCTAGCCCCCACTAGAATTGCTTTATGTCTGTCCCATGCATTCTTGAATTCCCTCAATGTTTTTGACTCTATGACCACCTCAGAAAGGCTGTTCCATGCATCCACAACCCTCTCTGTGAAGAAATACTTCCTCACATTACCTCTGAGCAGTCCCCTCTCTATCTTCAAATTGTGCCTCCTTGTTCTTGCATATCTCTTTTTCTGAAAGATGCTACCCTCTTGGACTTTGTTGATTCCCTTGAGATATTTCAAAGTTTTTATCATGTGCCACCTCTCCTTCCTTTCCTCGAGGCTATACATCTTAAGCTCCTTTAGTCTTTCTTCATATGTCTTCTGGTGCAGATCCTGCACCATTTTGATTACCCCCCTCTGGACAGCCTCCACCCTGCCAATGTCTTTGCGGAGATGAGGTATCCAGAACTGTACACAGTACTCCAGATGTGGTCTTACCAACCGTCTGTACAGAGGGCAAACAACTTCCTGTTTTCTACTGGTGATGCCTCTCCTTATGCATCCTAGTATCCCCCCAGTCCTCCTTACTGCCTTCACATGATCAAAAGTAAAACAAACACAGATCTTTAAAATGGGGTCGGTGGTGAGTAGAGATGCAGTGAAGTTTTACTATGCCCTTGAAGTTAACGCAAAGTGGCCAACTTCGCATCCGCATATCATTATGCAAAGTTTCCATTAAAAGGTTGAAATTTGCCTTTTAATGGACTTTATATTGTAAACTTCTTGTTAACTTCGGGTTACATTTTGAGATGGTGAAGTTTGTGAGAATCAGCCCACAGATCACATGTCTGACTGTTTGTGGGTCACATGATGCAGGCAGGAAGTGAATCAGGCAGGAAGTCAGTATGCAACCCTGCTACACTACTCATTGCAAGAATGGCACACTGTCTAATGCCATGAAGATTGCTACCACCAGAGTCTGACTTATTACAGTGCTTTCCATCCCACCATCACAGACAACCCCAGGTAGCTGTGCCCAATGTGCAGTAATACAGATAAGAACTACCTGCTGTTCTGCCACTTGTCCACATATCTGTACTTAAGTGAATGTAGGGTGATGCAGAATGCTGAAGGGCATGTCTTACAGAATCTGTCACAGTACTATATAACTCAGGGACAGCACAGGTGGGAAAGTATGTCCAAAACAGGATCTTCCATTTAGGACATGAGCATGCCACAGAGTGTCAGAATCCTACATACTCTACAAAGGAGAATGGCAACAGGTCAATTGCAAGCATTTCCATTATGGCAGCATTGAGTTCATGTGCAACTGAATGATTTGGTGGGTACTTACTGTGATGCTCAAAAAGGCTGTGCAACATAGGTTGCATTGTTCTGAGTTTTGCACATGACATGCCAGACATCTCTGCTCTGTGAACTGCCATCGATGGGGTGCCTTTGATGTGGGATGGTGGGAGCACATGTGAGAAACCAATAAATTCTGTTATTTTACATGTTTTAAGCACAGGGGTTGATGTAGTAGAATTACTACTTGAGCCACCGCTGCTACTCTGACCACTACTGGAACATTCAAAGTCCTCCTACTCCTCGTGCACATAGTATTCCTCCGGTGTTAATTCATAACTTTTACAAACATGGCTGCTTACACTGACTTGGGAAGGGGATACCATGCTCACTAAGGTGCATGAGGGTGAATGCCCCACTACGGCATCAGCATGTCTCTGATGCCAAGTCCACAGTGCCATGTGTCTGCTCTGGAGATGAATATGCTGGCACCCAGTGGCAAGATGGCCACCCTTTTTACCACACCTCAGATGCACTTGGCAAAGCTGGCAGATTTCCACTGTTTCATATTTTTCATCTTGTAGGAAAAAATCCCAAACTAGGGATTTTGTTGCCCTACATTTCACATGACGCTGCTGCTACTGCATATTGGACTGTAATTTTCATGGCAGTGAAATGGGGGGTGTGCTGCATGATTTCTGGTGTGATGCAAACTTGGACTTTGACTGAACATCAGAATCTATGAATATTTCTTTAGGGTCATCCACAGACACAGCTACATCAGAAGAATTTTGGGGGGATTTACTAACAGACTGTTTACCTACAGCCACCTTAACCTTCTTTTTGTCCAGTTCCCATATGAGATCAATAGCATCATCATCATAATCATCAACAAATTCACTTTGGATGCTGTCCGGTGGAGATATTACAACTGCAGCCTCACTATGATCATCCACACTTTTTTTCATCACCATCTGATTCTTTGGATGGCACCCGAGGATCGGTGGAAACATGAGACTGTGAATAATGATGATCACTATCTTGTTCAACTTCTGTGGGGAGTGCGACATCAAGTACACTCAAGTCTTCTGACTCCACAACATTTTTGCCACCTGATAACTTTTCCTGTGTTGTAGCAATACTTATGCAGTTATCAACCATGCCATCATTCACTTTACTACCAGTGAAACTAGCATCTCCAACAAGCATTGAAGTAACTGATTTTGCTAAGAAAAACTGAGTCACAGAAATCCCTTTACTTGCAGCAGCTATGACCTTTCTCTTCTACTGAATGCTGCCACATCCACGACCACACTTAAGACTGCTAGCCCTTGATGAACCTGCCTCATCATCACAGCAACCTCCACTGCCAGCATTTGGAGGCACACAAGTAATAGTCTTCTTGGCAGCAGTGCCACAGCCAGAAATAACTTTGCATGACCGCCTCTTTGCTGGCATTTTTTAAGATTACACAGATGGCCACCAAGAAAATAAGTATGTGCACCACAAAAAGTGATTTTTCTGGTCTTGTGTGTTGCTGAAACAGATTCAAGAGAATTCACAGGACAGTACAATGACAAAAATACTGCAATAGGTACTTTTTTACTATCTCTCTTTTCTTTTCTTTAAATGCTATAATATGCATTGAGAGACAGTGTTCATGGTACTATGGGGAAACACACAATAGTGGTACAGTGACAATAATTTCAACAGACTGAACAAAAACAATTAACAGCAACATTATATTTCTTCAGTTTTTGGTGGATGGGAAGCCAAAAAAACAATGATAGTGACTTCAAGAAGGAAATTGGGCACTAAAGAGATGCAGCAGCATAGGTGCAACAAGACATTAGCCAGTCTTCACAAATCCAAAAGTGGAACAACAATACCTTATTTTGTGGGCCAACCCGGTGGCACTGAGGGCTGAGGCACTGGACACCACACATTGCGCCATGCTAGTGACCCAGGTTCAGGAGGGGACTTGGGCCATCAGGGATCAGCAGGGGAGGAGAGGATTGAGCATCCAGAAGACTGGTCTTCTATCCTGCAGTGGGATCCAGGGGTTTCCCCACCTGCAGTGGCCCCCAGTAGAAATCAGAGGCACTGCAACAGGTGGGTATGCAATGTTGTGGGAGGCAGTGGTGGACATCTATGAGAGGGGGTGGTCCCATTCCCCTGCCATGCCGATGTCATTGCATGTCTGCTGCCTCAGGAGCAACCATAGGAGGAAAATAACTGGTCCCTGTGAAAGGCAACAGCAGCCTCCAGTGCTCTGTAGCCACACACCCAATGCCAGGCTCATTTCTCCAGCTCTCCTGATCCTTCACCTTGCCCTGGGTCTGGCATACTAGCTTTTAAATAGAGCACCAGAGTCACACAATGACCCTATGTTGGGGGTTCAGAGCTGAGGGGGTCTGTTGAACCAGTCAGGTTGGGAATGTCTGTCCCCAATTTCCCAGTGGGTGAGCACCAGGTGAGTGGTAGAGCAGTAGGGGTGAGAGGGGCCTGCCTTAGAGAGTTCCCGGAGGCCAGTGCAGAAAGAAAGAAAGTTAACAAAAAAGAAAATGCCTTATTTTGTGGGCAAGTATTTATAGCAGTAGCTAGATAGAAGCAGGAAAAATACCACAGATGGGCTGAGAAATTAAGAACACTGCTATTATGGTGGAACAATAAAATGTGCATGATTTGACAGTATGCACACAGACTAAAGGTGATGTGCAGAAACTTTAATAGTTCAGTAAACTACAACACAGTCTTTTAAACAGACTGAAAAAATTCACAGAGAACAGCAAAAACTTATAAAAGATTACTAGAGGTATTACTGTGTGTACCTGTGTACAGAACTGAACACATCAGTACTAAAACACTAGCCAACAACAGCTGGAAAGACTACCTTTCACACTGTGGTCTGTGAATCTCCCTTCTACACCACAGATCTGCCCCTCCACCAAAGCACACTTCTGTAGTGTCTCTCAGTACAGACACTGAATGCACCAATTTAAGATGTAATATTCACACCAAATCAATAAATGCTTGATGATAGAAACACAAAAGGGTTTACTACACACAGAAGGAGCAGGACAGAGAACTGTACCAGTTAACTAAAGTGGGGAAGGCAGTCAGAATAGCAAAGGCCCAAACTGAGGAAAAGATAGCCAACTCTGTTAAGAAGGGGGATAAAACCTTTTATAGGTACGTTAGGGAGCAAAGAAAGATGAAGGCAGGGATACTGAGGCTGAATAAAGAGGAAGGTGGTTGGGCAGAGAGTGACAGTGAAAAAACAGGGATACTGAACAAATATTTCCACTCAGTATTCATAACGGAAAAGCAGGGGGAGAGACCTAATCCAGTCAATAGAGGCACTCTGGAAGGGGTTGATATTAGTCCTTTCACAGAAGAAAGGGTTCTGAAGAACTCTTAAAACTGAAGGTGGATAAAACAATGGGGCCTGATGGGATTCACCAAGATTCTAAACGAACTAAGGAAGAACTAGTAACACCACTGACTACCCTTTTAATAAATCATGGAGGATGGTGTGGTACCTGAGGACTGGAGAAGGGATGTGATTCTCCTTCACAAAAGTGGGAGCAAGGCAGAGACAGGGAACTACAGACCTGTCAGTTTGACCTCAGTGGTAGGAAAATGATGGAATCACTCTGAAGGAAAGAATTGTTGAGTACCTAGAGGCCAGTGGGGCATAGGATCCAAGGCAGCATGGATTCACAGCAGGAAGGTCATGTCAAACAAATCTAATTGATTTCTTTGACTGGGTGACCAAAGTAGTAGACCAGGGAGGGGCTGTGGACATGGCCTACCTAGACCTTAGCAAGGCATTTGACACAGTGCTGCACAAAAGATTAATAAACAAATTAGCCAGCCTGGGAGTTGGTCCCAGGGTGGTAGCCTGGGTAAAACACTGGCTGGACAACATGACACAGTGGGTAATAGTAAATGGAGACCACAGTAAAGAAAGGGGGGTTACTAGTGGGTACCGCAGGGTTCAGCACTGGGGCTAGTCCTTTTTAATGTCTTTATAAGTGACATTGTGGAGGGACTGGATCAGCAGGTATGTCTCTTTGCAGATGACACAAAGTTCTGCAACAGAGTTGATACACAGGGTGGGCTGGAAAGGATGAAAAGGGACTTGGCAAGGTTGGAGGAATGGTCAAATGTACGGCAGCTTAGATTCACCTCAAAGAAATGCAAAGAATTGCACCTGGGAAACAAAAACCCAGGGCAAGAGTACACAATGGGGGGTGAGATACTGACAACAACAAAAATGGAAAAGGACCTGGGGTAGTCATATATGATGACTTAAAGGTGGGCCAGCAATGTGAGAAGACAGTAAGGAGGGCTGGGGATACTGGGATGCATAGAGAGAGGCATCACCATTAGAAAACAAGAAGTTGTTGGCCCTCTGTACAGACAATTGGTAAGACTACATCTGGAGTACTGTGTAGAGTTCTGGAGACCCCATCTCCACAAAGACATAGACAGGGTGGAGGCTGTACAGAGGAGGGCAACCAAAACGGTGCAGGGTCTGCACCAGAAGACATATGAAGAAAGACTAAAGGAGCTTAAGATGTATAGCCTCGAGGAAAGGAGGGAGAGGGGGGACATGATAGAAACTTTCAAATACCTTAAGGAATCAACAAAGTCCAAGAGGGTAGCATCTTTCAAAAAAGAGATGCAAGAACAAGAGGGCACAATTTGAAGATAAGAGTGGGACAACTCAGAGGTAATGTGAAGAAGTATTCTTCATAGAGAGGGTTTTGGCTACATGGAACAGCCTTCCTGAGGAGGTCATAGAGTCAAAAACAGTGGGGGAATTCAAGAATGAATGGGACAGACATAAGGCAATTCTAGTGGGGGCTAGGAGGAAGTAGGCTGTTGGTTAACTAGGATCTACAACTTATCCATTAGGTAGGGGAAATGGGCAGACTAGGTGGGCCAGGCAGTCCTTATCTACCATCAAATTCTATGTTTCTATGTACATTCATTGTACTAAATTTGGACTCAAAAGTCCAAACAAAAAATGCTTTTTTGAACATTTTTTGAAGGTTTGAATTTCAGAGCTCTGAATGCAAACTAACTCCAACTTTCCAATACACACACTATGCTGAACTGAGGCTGTGCAAGCTGATATGGAGCCCATGTGACCTGCCATCCCATGAATCAGTGCAAAATTCACCTTAAAGAGCAAAAAAAAGCCAAAGTAATGTGAAGTCCATATAAATCAATGTAAACTTCATGTTAATAAGGAATGCAAAGTTTTTCGCAGTTTTAGGAGTATTTCAAAATTTGAGTTATACGCGAAATACTCCATATTGCAAAGTTAAGGGACTTCACCCACCTCTAGTGGTGAGTATTGCAGAATTTGGTTTAAAGTAGTTTTTTTTAATGACAAACTTTATTTTGATTAGATTGCACTTTACCTTAAAGCAGAAGACTATTTATCAGATACAGTAGAAACAGCATCATAAAGAAAAATGTGAGATGAAATGCATTGATTCTGTACTTGTTATGCCATTTATTTTAGAAAAACAGTAGTACCACAACAGTTAGAGTTAAAAAGGCACTATAATGTTAAATCAGGACTTTTGGCCACTAAACACCCAGCCATCATTTGATATATGGACCAGAAAAAATTGTAATACAGTAGCTTAAGGGAACACCAATGCTGGATCAAATAATCCTTGAAACCCTAGGAATACCATATCACACATTTACCAAAATTAAGGCGATATTATTAAACCATCATATATCTCTAGTTTTGTGGCTTTGTGTTTCAACCCCACCTGATGCCGAAACATAGTTTTTTGTAACTACAGTAATCTATACTAAAAAAGAAAAGATAACATAGGAAAATATGACTATTTGAAATCTTTACAAATTATACATTTATAGTAAATCTTTAAATAGAAATATAACCAATTAAGGACCCCCTCTCCGTCTCTGTCAGAGCAGCAGCTGCTTTTCATATGAATTCGTTTTTGAGGATATTCTCAGCACTCCATAATTTCCCCTTATGTATCCAGAGAAAATAAACTGCTAATCATTTTCTGTTTCTATGGCAACCTCTGAGCAGTATAACTGTCCCTTCAATGGCCACACTCAGTGACAACACAAGTAGACAAATGATACTGGATATTATTAAACATAACCTAGCATTTACTGTGATATAGAATGCATACCATACTCCAGCTATTGGCATTAACCCTTAGCTCATTACTGTATGTTTATTTCATTATTCATTCCCATTGCATATATCACTTGTTAACAATTCTAGAGACTTATAGTATGAATGTCACCTCAGACAAATGAACAACTATATGTGACTCCTAATAAGAAAGCTACCATTCAGACATTGTCCCATAGGTGTGGGCTGGGTTTTCTAAAATTATTGTTACAAGGTTTTAATTTAAAAAAAAAGCCTAAGAAGGTAAATATAAGTGCATCCACTTTCTGATTCAGAAGGTCTGCAACGTCATGCAAAAATAAATGAGCATTCAGCTTTCAGCACATTTCTTGTCAAGTCATCTGAGACTCCAGAGGATAATGCTCAGATGTTGCTGTGTAGTATGCATTGCTAAGTCTGTCCAAAATATGCCTGTTTACAAAGTCTTCTCATAATAGGATAAAAGATTACTACCGGTATGTGTATATTGCGTGTGGAGACTGATGCATTAAAGCAGGTTTTTTTTTGCATTTTGCAATGATAAAATAAACAATACAACTTACATTATATTTATGAGTTTCCAGTTCATTGAGAATGTAGTGTGGATGAATACAAAGGTACTGCATATTGATTTGCAGCCTTGAACCATTTACTTTCTATTCAGATCCATTTTTAAATTTAGCCATGGCACAAAGTACTGTAAATCATCTAGATGTCATAGATATAAACAGTAAGGAGATCTCAGGCCAATTTCAATGAACAAGACTGCACATCATAAAACTGCATTAACTTGGAAATAAGGGAATGGTCTCAGCTGCTCAGGATTAAGATGGTAGAAAACGGAACTGCCATGGTAGGAAAAATGAAAAGCTGTCCATTAAACACGGATCATAGATTTTTCAATGCTCAGTGCCGTCATCTTGCCTAAGTGTAACACAGGGTTTCTTATGTACCTTAGTGTGACCAATACATACTTACAATTATTATTTTCTACTGAAGCTAGTTCCATTCTTCTCTTTTCCATCAACATTTGAAATTGTCAGCCATGACATTTAAATTTATATTGGAATTTCTGGTCCCTTCCTTTTCCTTTATCATTATTATATACAGAAAGGTTTCTTATCGTGGAGGGCACCTTCTCTGCACCATTAATCCTAGGGATAGGATGTGTGATATGTGTGTGTGTGTGTGGGTGCGTGTGTGTGTGTGTGCATGCTTGTGTGCATGTGGCCACTGGACTCAGTGGCTGCTTGGCTTCAAGAAGGGTGAATGTAGTGGATGCTGATGAACACCAGGGACTGCTTGTCTCAGGATGGGATGAGGGAGAGATCTGCCACAGTGTTGTCTAAACACTCTTGGTGTGTAGGGTAAACAATAAAAATAATAATAATACAGATTCTTGTGCCTCGGAGTCTGCCAAGAAACATTTGTAAACAAGCAAGGAATACTAATAAAGTTTATTTGATACTTACGCAAAGCATGTGACAGAGAAAATCACAAGGGAAATGGGTTTCTCGCCATTCCTGAAGAATATACATAATCTCCAGAATTGTAGATCTCAGGTTCTCTAAGATCTTGTTCTATCTCTCCCTGTGCTCCAGCTCCCTGCCCTTCTAGAGAAGTTACAGTAGTGTCTCGAGACCACTACAATGGGTTGCAGACAGCTAAATACTACAGATAACAGCATAACAAAAGAGATTACAACATGGTTACAGATATAAGAAACAATACAGTATGTATTGGTCCTAAATCATTCTCAACTGGATAATGACTTAGGAGACAGAATTACTAATGACTATCATATGAGACAGAATATGCTTCCATTAGCATTATAGCTTGGACAAAAGAAATGCTGACAGTTCAAACTACACTTCTTGCTTATGTACAATATAAAATATATATATATTTTTTTTATTTAATAAACACTAGGATTACAAGTACCTTTGAGCAGGGACTGCTCATGTACAAAGGTTCCACATCAAAGGATGTAGGGGAATGACAATACAAAGGAAGCAATTGAAACATATATTAGATTTCAAAGTTGAATTAAGCATGGCATGAACAGTGGTTTTTCACAGAGAGACAACAATAGCCAGTATGAGTAAGTTTTGATGGTGAACTGCATATGGAGTGGAGAGAGGTAGGATGGAATGAGCAGGCAACACCAATGTCAGGTAGATGTGGCATGTGGCAGGTGGCATGAGATTGGTCATGGTGGCTAAGGCCTAGCGTCAGCTGAGAGGGTTGGGGTTGGTAAAGGGAGGAGTACGGGGGTGACAAAAGAGGCACAGGAGGCAGGAACCCAGAGCACCACTGTCACCGATACAATGTGAAGACCATTCTTTAGGAGAGGCAGTCACCCTGCGTGGTTGAGACAATGGAGCATTGTAGTTCCCTTTTAAAGGGACCAAGAGTCGTAGCTGTAAGTGCTTCTTTGTTAAAGGTATTGTAGTACTGAGGTGCCCTGTGTGAGAATGATCTCTGCCCCATAGTGGTCCAGCACCTGGGGACCTGGAACATCTGTTGCAGATCTCTACGTGTAGATTGGGTGCTGCTGTGGGAAGTGAGGAGTTTTGCAACTCCAGGTGGCATGTGCCCAAGGAGAATTTTTTTTGTGAGTAGACAGGTCTGGTACTGTATTCGGCTCTGGCGAGGTAGCCATCCAGCCTGCGCATGTAGGTCACAGGTGTGAGTTAGGCAGGGGCACCTGTAAGGAGCCTACAGGCTTTGTTGAGAGTCACAGATATCCTCCAGAGAGCCGTAGGGGAGGCAGAGCCATAGATGGCAAGACCATAGTCAATGATGGAGGTGACAGAGCTATAGATAGCCAGTCTAAGGGCTTCAGGGGTCAGGCAATGCTTGTGCTTGTGGAGCAGGCCAATCTGTATAATGGCAGCTCTTGCTACGTACCTATATGATGTGAGTATGAAAGTGAGCAGTCAGGGTGATGCCAAGGAGTATTTGAACTCAAGAACATGCTCAAGTGAGGCCCCCGCATGGTTCTTGATGTTGAGGAGCTGAGTTTTGTACTTGCTCCGTAGCTTGTAGAATGTCATAGTCTTAGTTTTGCTAAAGTTCAGAATCAGTTTATGTGAGCGGAACCAATCTTCAACACACCTGAAGTCACTTTGAAGGTAACTCTCTAGCAGGCTAGTATCACGGTTCCTTGAGAATAATACTGCATCATCCACATAAAGTAATATTCTCTGTTGGCAGATGCTAGGAAGGCCATTAATAAAAAGAGAAATGAGTAGTGGTCCTAATATTGACCCTTGGGGGACACCTGAGAGGACTGGCTTTTCATCTGAGGTGACTCCAGCGATCCTGACACATGGGGCCCTGTCCCCTAGGTAACTTGCAGACCAGCTCACTGCATGTTTAGAGAGGCCAAGTATTAGACATAACAAAGGCCTTCTGTCTCTGTCAGGTTGCTTAGAGACAGAGAACTGCAGACAGGCCTATTACATGGCATATCTGAGTGTAAAATGCACTACATATAATTACATGAGAATATGAGTATACAATAATCACTGATGATCCTGCTGAGTCATCTTATCAGTGATTAGGTAGATAATATATGGAATATCTATAAAAGACAAACTAATCTAGATAAATGTATTATAGTGAGGTATAGTATATCATGCATTACAATATTAGCATATATTAGCAGCAAAGCACATTCCTAGCACCCATGCTTATATGATTGGTGCTCATAACATAACATAAATGATTAGCTCAAAAGCAGCTGAGTAACTTTCTGGAAGAGAATTTTCTCTTGTCCATCTATCAGTCGGGCTTTTGAAGGGACCATTCAACGGACACCACACTTGCCTATTTGGTTGACATAGTAGCCTCCAAATTAAATGGAGCTGAATTGGTGGGCGCAGTGTTTGTGGATCTCTCCAAGACCTTCAGCACTACTGACCACAACATTTTATATGAAAGAATGTTGAGCTTGGGGATTGACAATGAAACCCTTCCATGGTTTCAGTCATATCTAACAAATAGGGAGCAGCAAGTTCAGGTTGGAGATGTTCTTTCAAACTTATGGTTTATTAAAAGAGGAGTACCTCAAGGCTAAATTTTGGGACCTTTATTGTTTATAATGCGTGTAAATCATGCTCCTAAATTAGTAAATTATTTGGCTTTATGAATGTATGCGGATGATACTGTTTTGTTGACAAGTGGGAAAACCTTACAGGTGGTGGAAGAACATCTTCAAAGAGATTTTAGCATTCTGGAAATCTGGTTGAGGAGGTCAAAGCTGGTTCTAAATAATAAAAAAACAAATACCATAATTTTTGCATCTAAAAGGAATGAAAATCTAAATTGATATAAACTTCTTATAAAAACATGTAGTAATGAAACCTTGACACAGGTTGAATCTTATAAATACCTGGGGATTTATATGGACCAAAACCTAAAATTTGATGTCCATATTAAGGAATTGATACATAAAACAAATAATAAGCTGGGAGCCTTCCAGAAGTCTAGGTATTGTATGAATCTGAAAATGAGAAGGGATGTTATAAATCAATTATTACCATGTATTGATTATGATAGCCCTATATATGGCATGGCTAATAAATCTGAATTAAAATTGGTAAAAGTGTTATATAATAACTTGGCTAGATTTATATTAAACTGTGATAGACATATGCATTATTGTGATGTGTACTCTTTATTACAATGGCCCCTTTTAGAGCAGAAAAGGGATCAAAAATGGCTTAAATTAATTCATGGTGTGGTTCATAAACAATACCCTGGGTATTTAGTAGAAAATCTGTTATATGTTACCCATGGACACCAACATAAACTTAGAAGAACCGAGAGGAAGTCCTTTGTTACACCTAAATTGAACAAATATGGAAAAATTACTTTTGGCTATAAAGTGGCTCATTTATGGCCTTGTATTGAGGTAGAAAAGCAGAAAACACAAAAATGTAAGCATTTTAAGGATGTGATTGGATATGATCTGAAAATGAAGTGTATATGTAATGGCTAGAGTCTTTGTCTTGATTATTGTTAAAGTATGAG
This sequence comes from Neoceratodus forsteri, assembly GCA_016271365.2. Classification (NCBI taxonomy): domain Eukaryota; kingdom Metazoa; phylum Chordata; order Ceratodontiformes; family Ceratodontidae; genus Neoceratodus; species Neoceratodus forsteri. The sequence continues at coordinate 617,977,419 of CM028129.1, read as the reverse complement.
GGTACTAATTTGTATTTTGTTCTTGTTCAAGACAGACATAGATATATTTTAAATTATGTGTTAGTGTCTATTGATGTAAGTTTTATGTCATTGTATTTAAATTTGGAATGAAAGCTAATACAGGTCCATCTTGAAAATGGGATTCTTCTTTCCCAATGATGTGTTACTATTACTACCTGTTTAAAAATAAACTTTTCAAAAAAAAATAACTATAGGTTAGTGCAAAATATCAGTATCACAGTACAATAGACCAGGAATACAGTGTGAGATGTATGTGAGGTGTATGTGGGACGATACGGGGCATAACCCAAGTGTAACAATCCCCTCTTTGTTGCCCTAATTGCAAAAGTGGCAACACAACAAAAAGATGGAGGTTAGGCACCATTCATCTACAGGCCCTATGCACGAGCCTGATAGAGGAATATTAACTGGTCACACAGGTTTTCCTTAAACAACAAAATGTGATTATAAGGGAAAATGTTAGTAAACCTTGTATTACTATAAACATTTGGAATAAAACTTCACAATGGGATATTCCAATATCAAAACAATCAGTAAATACTGGTATGTATCAGATGTGTACCTGTCCTATTGGGAGGAAATTGAAAAGACAAACTTAAATTGCCTGTATGGATATTAAAAATAAGTAAAAATTGAGATAGAGCATCAAGATAGTTAGGACTAGACTTAATGATATCTGGTTCTGGGATGGGAACAGGTGTGATTACCGTATAACCTATTACCTGTTTAGGGAGTAAAACCAGAAGTTAGAAAAGTTCACTTTGCATAACTTTTAGTCCATATCAGAAGAATGTTTAGTTGGTCACCACACAATGTTCCACATCAGCAGAACATACCACCTTGAAGGATGGCATCTTTCAGTTGGTAAGTTGAACAGGACCCAAAATGTCAATGTCCACAAGGCATAAACTACAAACAGTTCCAGGGATAAATCCAGGGTTTCTTCAAGTGTTAGATGAAAATGCATAGTTCAAATTTGATGCATTCAGATTTTCCAAAGGTTGATCAAAATGTTCAGGAGGCAGCAGTATTTTCATAGGCCTCAGCAGGGGGTGCATTAGACTGTACATTGAGTTTCACAATGGAATAGCAACAGTGTTCAGCTGAAGATGATCACACAGCTGCACAAAGTGTAAAAGTTTATAACAGTACTCAGTTTGTATGAGGTGCCAGCCAGGCTTGGAAAACAAGCAGTGAAGAAAATGGATTTCTTGATTGTAGATCAAATGAAGAAGAGTGTTCTTGCTGAGTTAGGGGATTACCTCTACCCCAGACTAGCTTCCTAGTATGCATAACAATGAGCTTGATTGTAGAACCTAATTGGCTGGACTGAATACAGTTTATTTGAAAGTTCACAAGTGGAAGCCTAATATCAGTTACTGGCCTGTATTCACAAGTTGGTAATACAAGTTGGAAGATGTCACATCTGCATGAAAGGTGATGTTCCTTTCAGGTACGACAATCAATGTTCAGAGTCAGTCACAATTCCAATACCTCATGGTAAACAAGGAAAGGTGGTAGTTTCAACCTTTCATGATAAACATTCCCATCAAGATGATCAATAGAATGGACGGTTGCCAGACAATCAGAGATGGATGTTGCCTGATGAAAATGCAGCAATGACACTGTGAGAGTCTTAAACATGGCTTTCTGGATTGTGGAGGAATACGTTTCAAAACATGTAGCATTACTGGTGTGTGTGGTGACATATCCAAGGTTCCTTGCCATTGACAAGGGAATAGTGCTAGATTCAAATAAACATTTGTTAACACACGCAATAGAAGTATAAAATGTGGCAATGCCACTGACCCATACATCTGTCATGTATGAGATTAAGGATATATCCTAATTCCAGATCCCGGAAGAGATAACCAAAGGATTGTAAAAACATAATAGCTATAGGAAGTGCAAAAGACTTTCCTAGTTATGTGATGCTCATCTGCTTCCATAATGTGAGGAGAAAATTAATTCATTAACATGAACATTTGTCAGATCAAACCCCTTCACAATATCCTTAATATTGTAAATGTAAATCACTCTTAATGAGCAAAATCATGTATACCATGCAATTGGGGGGGGTATGATATTATATTTCATACTGTCATGAACCTTTAACATATATGCTTGAATAATGGTTATATCAGCCTTATTTCAAATAGATAAATCAGAGCCAAATAGGCCTGAGTCTAAACCTGTGTTGCTTTTAAAAATAAGAAAAACAAAACAAAAACAAAATGCCTAGTGCATTTGGGTAGGTTTACAGTCATAAGATGTACCACTAGCAATCAGGATGTGAAAATCCTGTGTGTGTGTATGTGTGGTGCTATCAGTCCCTGTATAGGGAGTCATTAATGAGTATCTGATATGCTGCCAGGGTATTCAATCACATCATTATTTAAAAATAAAACTGGGAAATGTTTGTTGTGAAACATAAAACAAATCATTCCAAGTTCTAAAATGTGAAATTAAAAAATCACTGGGATGTGCATAAACTGCACATTATTAACTAGCGTACTTGGTTGAGAAGTGGCTATTAAGACCACTGGGTGGGCCAGCGTACTGTTTTGGGCACTCAGTATTAAGTGTTACAAATTATGGAGCATTTTAGGGTTAAAAACCTTAAGATCTAATGACTTTTATTACCATGCAAATTTGGATGCAAAATTCCTGATTATCAATAAAATGAAAACAGGAGTCCAGATCAAGTCTAGCTGCTAGAATTGATCCAAAACAATGATCATAACATTCAGTAGGGCCTCACTTCCCTTCTGGACAATGAACATGTCTTTTAGGACTTTACTGTGAATTCCACAGGATGCAATTAGATCCTGTGGGCTTGTGAGGTGTTTTGCCTCAAAAATCTGTTTAGGATTAGGTCACTGGTTCTTACCTGCAATAAAATGTGCAGTTTGGGGAGTCACGTGATGCCAGCTCTGCAGTAGCAGTCTGATCCTTCACCTCCAGTTTCCCCCCGGCTTTAAAGTTAATTTTTTAAAACTTCTCGGGGCATTTACAGCTTTATTTTGGGCTTTATAACAGCATTACTTATTCGATCGGCTATCCTGACACTTTCGGGCGTATATGGACGAAGTAATGAGGAAAAATACATCTCGACACACCGCCCTTGTGTCACCGGCAAAGGCCCAGCCAGAAGCCGAGTTTCTACAAAATGAAGACCCCCGAGGAGTGCGGTTTTACTGATGGAATGAGCTCCCCTGACCTCGCCCAGTTCCTAGCAGAGTTCAAGCCTTCAGAGCCGAATTGGGCTCGATTGCCGCAGAACTGAAAGCTGTCACGTCGGCACTGGAGGATCTATCTAAATGCACGGAGACTGAAGTTAAGGTCTCTTCTTTAGAAAAAGGGTCTCGAAGCAAGAACCGGAGCTTGTTAACCTTCGCCAGAAGATCTCCAGGATGGAAGCAAAATTAGAAGATTTAGAGGTTGGGTCGGAATAACTTAGTGATCATCAGGTCTTCGAGGAAAGAGAGGAAGAGCCGACCCACGACCCTTCTCCCAGGGCTTCTTTAAAGATCTGGTAGGCCCGACGCTTCTTCGAGAGAAATTTATAATCGAACAGGTACATCGGGCCTATGAAAGCAGTACCAACTTTGGGTGCCCTCAATGGTTTTCATTATCCGCCTGTTAAATTTCCAGGAGCGCCAATTCATATTGCTGAAAGCCAGAGAGAAAAGGAATTGAACTGAAGGGACCCCCATTAGAATCGCGTAGGATCTACCGACTACAGTAAGGCAGAAGCGCGCAGAATACCACCCGCTGATTTCTGAGCTGATTCCTGCCCGCATAAAATTTAAAGTTCTGTATCCAGTGAAGCTGCATGTACTACTTAGTGGGCAATGGGCTGCATTCGAGGACGTGGCTACGGCTGGTAAGGGTCTGACAACCACCCTCCCAGATCTCTTCAAATGACTACGGGGACTTTGCCGAGGAAAACGGTCTACCTTTCATTTTTCTCCTGATGTGGTCTAGGGTTAAGCGATTCCCTGATCGATCGGGATGAATGCTCCTGTTTTTTGATCACACCACCTGCACTGAAGACTAAGAAGGGTGATGTCTTGGCTAAAAACTTTCTCTTTTGTCCCGGAGTCCAGGGCCTACATCCAGGAGAAGCAGCCTGTGCTCAACAAGTTTTGTGGGGTAATATGTAGCTCTGCCTTTGAGTGAGAGGGTTCCTCTCGATGGTGATTACCAGAGCAGTATGTAATCACACGGCCATACCGAAGGAAGAGTGGTTGCCGTGTCTTAATTTACCTTTTAGTCGTCGCATTCGTTTTAACTGTTCGGTAGCTCACCCTGTCACTTTTTGGGTTATAGTCCTGCCCTGGGTGTATAAAGAGGGACATTGTGAAGGTGGCAAAATTGGCTCAGAAGAGGATCGCAAGCTGATTTTTGTGCACTGTATTTTGTTTGCTTTCCGAGTAATAGCATGGATAGACTGTGGGAACAAAGCCGATTTTCGAGCTATACTTTGCTTTTTGATTTGGGATTTAATCATGCTTACCGGTGTTTGGATGTACATATCACCATAATTACATTGGGACTACCTAGATCTTTTTGTACTGCGGACTGCTTGGATGAAGCTCTGCCTGGACAAAAGTTTTTTGTTTTTTCTTCCAAAAGTGTGAAACTACTGCAAGTTTGATTGAATGTCCTTTAAATGATTTTATGGAATGTTGGTCTGTGGTGATTTTGAGGGGAGTGTGGTGGGATTCGGGAAATGGATTGGGACTTAAAGAGTTAACAGTCTTGTGGATCACATAAAGGCTAGTGACAGGGGAAAGAGGTTCATTATGAATATTAGTATGAATAAAAGGCGGTGGACTAAATGGGTTTAGTTGTAAGGACATGCCGGGGGAGTGAGGGAGGATTAACTGGCGGAGTTATAGTGCGTCATGGACCAAGAGTGCTGAGAGGGGGTGGGGGACAATCGGGGGTGGGATATGGGGTGTTATGGAGGGTCGCGCTACTTATTCCTCTATATCATTGGTTTATTACTGATATTATTAGTAGGGGTAAGTGGGGCGGTGGGGGAGGTGATAATTTTGGGATATCCAAGGAATGGTTTGGGGGAAATGGGTATTGGTGGGAGGGTAGTGTCTTGAGGGACTTTGGATTCTGTGTGTTGGGGGGGTATGCAAGGCCTGCAAATGTAGAAGTTTTGACTGGTTAATTACACAACGACAAGTCATTACAGGATTGTATCGGAAATGGGGACGGATGTTGCTATAAAATTTCTTACATTGAACATTAAAGGGGCGAAGGACAAAACAAAACAATTTAAAATATTGAAGTACATTGATGCATTGAGGGCTAAAATTGTATTTTTGCAAGAAACCCACTTGTTACAAGAAGAAAGCAATGCTATCACGGAGACTTCAGATAGGGAGGGTTTTCGTCACAGGGCACCACACAGAGCAGAGGGTCATGTTATTATTCCACAGGTCATTGCACTTCATCCCTTAAGGTTATCCAGGATAATGAAGGAAGGTACATTTTGGTACAAGGTAAATTGCAGAACAAGGTTATGTTGATTGGTGCAATTTATGGCCCTAACTCGGATTCTCATGATTTTTTGGTCGAATTACTTAAGGTTTTACAACCTTTCAGCCATTTTACCATGATAATAGCTGGTGACTTCAATACTGTACTAGACCCGCCACTAGATAGACTTTCTAGGACTCAGGCATTTCCTACTCCTGCTTCCCGAGCCTTTGGGGAATTGGTTGACCAATTGGGGCTAGCAGATGTTTGGAGGGTTCTTCATCCTCAAGAGAGGAACTATACATTTGTTTCCCCGACTCATGGGTCGCGTTCCCGGTTGGACTATATCCTATTGTCTCGCACCTTGCTCCCCGGAATTCTCAGCTCAGCAATAGTAGCTGCTTCCCTCTCAGACCATTCTGCTGTAGACCTCACAGTTTTCCTGCCTTCCTTAATCTGTAAAAGTAACAGATGGAAGATAAATAATCAGATATTGAGGAGTCCCAAAATAACCAAATATTTGTCAGCTCAAATTACAGAGTTTTTTCATTTCAATTTGAAGGATCAGGTTCACCTGGATATTCTTTGGGGAGCATTTAAAGCATATATGAGAGGTTTATTGATCAGCCAGGCAGTGCAGAGAAATAAAGAAAGGGAAATCACAATGGAAGAGTTGTTAAAGCAGATTAGGTCTTTAGAACTTAAGCTTCTCAATACCCCCACTGATGAGGTGAAATTAAGTTTAGTAAAGGCAAAAGATGCATATCTTAATCTACTGGGGGAACAGGCCGAGCTGGCTATTAAAACTAAAGCAAAGTTCATGGATCAAGGTGAAAAGTCGGGTAAAATGTTGGCCAGGCTATTTCCAATTAAGCTTCACGTTTAATAGAGGTATTTTTTCAGAAGGAGAGGGTACTATCAAAACTACTCCTGAGGATATGGCCCAGATTTTCAAAATTACTTTACATCTCTTTATGCGTGGTATGCAGATACCCCGACTGAAGCGGATATCTCCTCATTTTGGGCAAGCTACCCTCCCTAATCTCTCGAATCAGATCAATCAGTGCTCGTTACAGAGATTACGCAACAGGTTGTTGAATTGGCTATTAAGGGTCTTACATCTGACAAAACTCCTGGACCTGATGGGTTCTCACCCAATTTTTATAAAACATTTGCCACCCAGTTGTCCCCGATTTTACTCAAACTTTTCCAATATATTTTATCTGGTAAGGAAGTAGAGCACTCCCTTACCGAGGCACTCATAGTGCTTATCCCCAAACCTAATAAAGCACCTGAAAGTCCGGCCAGTTACAGACCAATTTCACTGTTGAATTGCGACATTAAGATTCTGGCCAAGATATTGGCTGATCGTATCTGTCAGGTAATCCCAAAGTTGATTGGACCAGAGCAGGTAGGTTTTATGAGGGGTAGATCCTCTTCGGAGCATTTTAGAACTCTGGCACATGTTTTCTCGGCCTCCGAGGAGTCCGAGCTTCCATTGGCTTTGGTCTCCTTGGATGCCGAGAAAGCTTTCGATAGGGTCCACTGGGCCTATCTTTTTGAGGTAATGTACAGATTCGGCTTCCCTGAGAAATTCGTGGCTTGGATTAAGGCATTGTACACAGACCCCTCTGCTAGGGTCGTGTGCAATGGGGCTATCTCTGCATCTTTTAAATTACAGGCCGGTACGAGACAGGGCTGTCCCCTTTCACCCTTATTATTCAATTTGTATATGGAACCCCTTATAAGGAGTATAGTGCTGACCCCTGAAATTCTTGGTATTAACGTAAGGGGACATACAATTAAGGTTACGGCTTATGCCGACGATTTACTAATATATCTATCGAAGCCTGATTGGTCTATTCCCAATTTATTAAAACTTATTCAGAATTTCAGTGGGCTATCTAATTATAAATTGAATCAAGACAAAACTGTCGTTTATCCTTTGAACAACAGGGTATTTAAATCCGATGTCATAGGACTTGGTTTAGGATGGGACTCTAAATCCTTTAGATATTTAGGCCTTTTCGTGACAAATAGTCAGGACAGACTGCATCAACTGAATTTAGAATCCTTAGTCCGCACTATTAAACTCGACCTTAAAAGATGGACGCAGTTGCCTTTGTCCTTATGGGGCAGAATAAATATTGTAAAAATGAATATATTTTCCAGGCTTTTCTACCCCTTATCTATGTTGAATATCTGGATTCCCCTTTCTTGGTTTAAGAAACTTCATGATGAATTGGCTGACTTTGTCTGGGGACATAAGAAGGCCAGGATGTCGTATCCTAAGTTGGTAGCCCCCAAGAATCTCGGTGGTTTGAGAATGCCTCATTTTGCACTTTATTTTTGGGCAGCCCATTTAAATAAATATGGGAGATGGATGCATTGTGACAACGCCACTACGAATATGGGATATACTCCATTATGGGTTAATTTGGAACTTAGTCTTATTAAGAATGTAGAAATTAATCCCAAGGCTCTACATTATGTACCCACTCGTTTGCTTCCCCCTTTACTGAAAAAATCTCCTATCGGACTTTCCCTTAGAATACATAATCAGTTATGTAATTTTGTGAAGTACGAACAAATGTGGGACTGGGGGCAGCCTGTTTGGGGGAACCCGCAATGGCGGATAGGATATCGGACTATTAAACGCAACTGGTTGCCCATCCTAGCTGTCTGCTCCCTGAAGGACTTTATAAATTCGGATAGTAGTGTGATTTCAACGGCGCAGATTTTGATGAAGTTTGATTTCTCTCAGAGAGATGTTTTCAAAGTATATCAATTACGTCATGCTCTGATTCAGAGAATCGGTAGCAATCCGGTCTATTCACCCAGCATCTCATTCTGGGAAGACCTCAGTATCTTAGTCGGTGCCCCACAGGCTATTTCCCAAGATCTATTTAGTATTGTTCAACTGGGCTTTTAAGGATAACCTAGCACCTAGTTCATATTGGACCAAGGTATTCCCCAGCATAACCTGGGACTGGGCACGTATTTGGCAGAGTTGCCACAAATGGATCCAACAAGATCATCTCAGATTAGTGCAATTCAAATACTGCACAATATCTATACACACCTCAGAAATTACAGGATTTAAAATTAGCGCAGAGGTCTCTGTGTTATAGATGTGCAGGGAGGGAGACCTTCTCCATATCTTTTGGCTCTGTCCTAACATAGCCCCTCTGTGGAATGAAATAAAAAGTAAAACAGATCCGTTACTGGGTTTAGAAGACCTGTTCACCCCGGAAATATGTTTATTAGGTGATATGTCGGGTTGTATGGTTAAGCAGAGGAAATTTCATATATCCATGATTTCTTGTGTAGTTAAAAAACTGGTGTTGAGGCACTGGAAGGACCCTTGTCTAATTTCTTATTCTGAATGGTTGGCAGAATTCCTTTCATGCCTCAGGACCGAGAGGATGATTGCCATACTGCACAGTGTGTTGCCCCGGTTCGAGAAAATCTGGTCTCCACTAGTGACAGCTTACTCATAAGGAACCTATAGCAGTGATGCCTCTTTTCTTTCTCTCCCATGTAATCTCTGATTGCAGTGCCTTGTATGGAGGGGTGGGGGAGTGGGAGTGGGAGTGGTTGGGTTGGGGGGGCTTGCGGAGACCGTATGTTTCTCTTTTAGATTGTACTGATTGTTCGTTGTGTGACCTCATCTGTATCTCAATGCTTATGTTTATAGTGTCTCCGCAAGTACATGTAGCCTAATATTCAATAAAATGTTAATTGCAAAAAAAAAAAAAAAATGTGCAGTTTGGGCTTGTAAGAAGACCCATACTTTTAAAAAGAATAAGAAGCATAAAAGCAAACATCTCTCTCTTTCTGGAACCTAAAAGAAAAGAGAAAAGAAAAACATAGTTTAGTTCTATTCCTCCCATTGGGGTATAGCAAAGTGATTTAATCTCCTTTAAACAGGTTCATTTGATTGGCATGTAGCCATTTATCAATGACTGTTATAGTGAGGCAGTCAAACTTGGTAGCCTGCAGGACTGCATTTGTTTACGATGGGATAGGACATGTTTTTGGGCCTTGCCCATATATTGTGAAGCAAACAAGTGTACCTTTTTGGATGTCTTGTTTGAGATATTTAACATATGATTCTCTATCAGCAGTGGCAGTACACAGGTCCAGAAGTAAATGTTCTGGGAGTCTCATGGACCGTCCGGTCATGAGTTTCAAAAATAGTGTATGCTGTGTACCTGCAGAGAGTATATCATGTATTACAATATTAACATATCTTAGCAGCAAAGCACATTCCTAGCACCCATGCTTATAGGATTGGTGCTCATAACTATAGGTTAGTGCAAAATAGCAGTATCACAGTACAATAGACCAGGAATGCAGTGTGAGGTGTATGTGGGACGATAGGGGCATAACCTAGGCATAACAACAGGATGCCAGGGACTGCTAAATGCATGGCAGGATGAATGAGGGGATGCCAGTACATTATAAGGACTGCTTGTCATTGGATGGATTGAGAGTGGGAAGTCTAACCTGACATCAGGGACTGCTTGACACAAAAAGCATTGACAATGGAGTTTGCCTTTTAAGGGGTAGACCAGGTTGTCCTGGTGCACCCCTTCCCTCCTTCATAGAATGGTAGTGCTCAGGAGGGGAGGGGGGAAGGAAGGGGAGGGGCTAAGGGCCAGAACAATGGGCAGGTAACAGGAAGGGGAGGGGTGAAGGGAGGTACATAAGGGACAGCACAAGGGGGCCGCAGCCACTTTTTGCTGGAGTTTTTGATTTTACTGAAGCTGCAGCACGTCGGATTGGCCCATTATTGTTGGTGGAGGTTTATGCACCAGGATAAAACAGGTAAAAAAAAAAAAAAGAAAAAAGATTGGATATGTTTAAAAAAATGTATATAATAATAAAAGGAGAAAGAGATGGGGAAGATTAACAAATGCTATAGATGGCCTAACTACTAGATATGTACCAACCAGGAACAAATATAAGGGGTCTACAAATCTAACTGCACCCTGGATAACCCATTCTATAAAGGGATTAATTAAAAACAAAAATAAAGCATACCATCTAGCAAGACATAATAATATGGAAGAAGGCTGGGAATATTATAGGATTAATCTTAAAATAGCAAAAAGAGCTATAGCCCAGGCTAAAAGTGAATATGAGTATACAATAGCAACTAAGGTCCAAGATAATTACAAAACCTTTTATTCATATATAAATAATAAAAAAGGGAAAAGTAAAGTCATAGGACCCTTAAAAATGTATGATGGAAATATTATAACAGAAAATAAGGCTCTTGCGGAGGAATATAATGTATACTTTTCATTGGTCTTTGGCAAAAGTCTTCAAACTTTGTGGAATAATAAGAAAATTAGACATAGAGAGCACAGCCCAAAGATAGACCCAGCTGAAGTACTTATTAGATTACAGAAGGTTAACCAAAATAAAGCACAGGGGCCAGATGGGATTCACCCAAGGGTGATTAAGGAAATGGCAACACTATTAGTGGAGCCAGTAACTTACCTTTTTCAGGAAAGTATTAACATTGGTGAGGTTCCTGAGGCATGGAGGCAAGCTGTGATTGTACCCATATACAAAAAAGGTTGCAGGCAGACCGTCTCAAATTATAGACCTATTAGTCTAACCTCCGTTCTTGGTAAGATTCTGGAGGGTATAATCAAGGATTGTATTATGGAACATATTGAGAGGACAGGCAGGATAGACATGACTCAGCACGGATTCACCAAGGGAAGATCATGCCAAACTAACTTATTAGAATTCTACGATAAGGTTAGTAAGGCTATGGATATGGGTAATGCAGTGGATGTGATCTTTCTAGACTTTGCAAAAGCCTTTGATAAAGTGCCCCATGGGGAGCTTGTTAAAGCACTTTATGAGCTGGAGATACCAATATGGATACAAACATGGTGAGAAGCAGCTACGGACAGAGTCCAGAAAGTCTGAAAAGGTGAATATTCTGATTATGTCGGAGTGACTAGTGGTGTCCCCCAGGGCTCAGTCTTGGGACCATGTTTGTTTAATATGTATATTTCATCCATGCAGGTGCATACAGATGTGTGGCTATCTAAATTTGTAGACGACACTAGGGTTGGGAGTCCAGTAAATAACTGGGAAGAACATCTAGTCCTACAAACAGCTCTGGAATGGCTAGACACATGGGCCTCCCAGAAACAATCTATTTTCAACATCGGAAAGTGTAATGTTATGCACTTTGGAAAGAAAAATAACAAATATCCAGTATAATTTAAGAGGATCTGTACTAAAAGTAGTGGATGAAGAAAGACTTGGGGTTATGGTTAATAAAGATCTTGGCTTAGCTTACACTGTAATACAGCTATTAAAAGGTGGGTAGTATAACACACTGTATATTGAGACACATAAAAGTAGAGATAGAGCGGGTTGTGATGCCTCTGTATAATGCATTGAGTACGTCCCACGTGGAGTACTGTGTCCAGTTTTGGGCCCCAGGTATAAGAGGAGGGATGTTACAGATGGAGGGTACAGAAGACTTACAAAGAGAATAAAGGATTGGATGGATTGAGTTATGAGCAGAGACTGCAGGATTTGGAGCTGTGTTCCTGGAATATCAGTAGAATGAGAGGCGATATGTGTTTGATGTATAGGGCATGGACCGATGCTCAACCTAGGGACTTACTGGGCTTGGTTAAAGGGCTCAAATATATGACACTAGAGCACATTGTTACCAACTGGTTAAGGATAGATATAAAACAAATAGAAGAAATACTGGTTAAGTAATAGGGTAACAGAAATTTGGAATATGCTACCAGGAGAGGTTGTGGAAAGCAGTACAATGCAGGAATTTAAAACACAGCTAGATAAATTCTTGGAAAGGAAGAATATAAAAGGATATAACTAGGTGTTACTTGCGAGCTCACGGACGAATGTCTTTATGCTCAGTATTGTCTATATAATCTATGTAATCTATGTTTGTGGGGACACTTGGTTGACTATGAAAGTCTGTATATAATAGAGGAGGAGGAGGAGAGAAGCACTTTACAGCATTAGGACAACATGGATGCTAGTAGTTTAAAAAAAATGTGTGTGTGTGGTTTTTGTGGTCAATTACATAGCATAGCAGGATATGAGACAGAACTGAAGTGCTAAGAACAATAGCAGGTTGGAGAAGCTGTGCCTGACGCTAGGTGAGGAGATTTTTGGACTAAAGATCAGAAGGTAGTGCTCCTGTTAGCGAGCAGCATGCAGTGTTGTTGGGGAGCAATGGCTGGTGTGGGCCTAAAGAAAACACAACAGCAGAGCAGGGTATTTGGGGGGGCGAGCATTTCAGAAACAAAATGGAGCATTTGTAGCACACGGCTGGAAGTTTTTTGGGGCAGCAAGCAGTGGCATTTTGCTGGCGTTGGCCGAGCAAGGGATGTGACCGAAGGGCAAGGCTATTCAAGCCGAAAGGAGCATTTTGTAGTTCAGGGCTGGATTTGTGGGACAGCAAGCAGTGATGTTTTTGCTGGTGTTGGCCTAGTGAGGGATGTGACTGGATGGCAGGGCTATGCAAGCCGAATGGAGCATGGTAGCGCATGGTTGGAAGTTGTGGGGCAACAAGGAGTGGGGTTTGGCTGATGTGGACTTAGTGAGGGATATGACTGGAGGCTAGAACTATTCAAGCTGAACGGAGTGCTGTAGCGCATGGCTGGAAGTTTTGGGGGCAACAAGCAGTGGTATTTTGGTGACGTGGGCCTAGCGAGGGATGCGACTAAATGGACAAGGTTGTTAATGGATCAGAAAGCGAACGGAGCATTTAGCAGCACATGGCTGCAAGTTTGGGACAGCAAGAGGGGAGTTTTGCTGGTATGGCCTAGCGAGGGAGGTGATTGAAGGGCAGGGTCGCGGAGAGAGGAGCGAAGAAAATGGAGCGGCGATGGGAGCACATGGCAAAAAGGGGAACACTTTATGGTCCTGTTTTGGCCAATAGAGACCTAAGGAAACACGGCTAGAGAACATGGGGGGGAGACCTGGATGGTGAAGAGGCCCAAAGGAAGGGCTTGTGTGGGGGTTGACTCAGGCGGCCACGTGGCACGATGGCGCATGCCATGGGTAGGCCACGAGGCGAGCATTTTTTTAGGTTGGGACACGGGCGAGGTGATTTAGCCACGAGATATGAGGTTTTGGTGGTTTCTCCAGTAAAGGGCCAACAGTGAGAGGCCCAGTAAAGGGAGGAGTGGAAGCACGCTATAGCGACCCATGGTGTGATGTCACATGCCACACGACAATTGCGAAGACAAGGGGAAAGGGAGAAAAGGAGCAGAAGAGGTGAGGAGGAAAAGACAAGGAAGCAGAGTTTGCACAAGGAGGCTGGCTAACAGGGGGCAAGGGGGGGCACAGCATAGGCTGCTGGGCCGTGGGAGCCCCCACCCCAAAGGTCCTCATGGCAGCCTCAGTTGGTCTAATTAAGGGGAGAGCAAAACTCCTAAGGAAAAGAGATTACGCATACCCCAGCGGCGCACAGGAAAGAGGCATTTTCGTTAAGGGAGGCAGCAACGGCTGGTGGTGGCCCATGAGTGGACATGGGAGAAACAAGGGGATGCAAAGGGGGGCATATGGGTGCGGAAGCTAAAAAGAGGATAAAAATAAAAAAAAAAACTTGGGAGTGCAAGGATGCCAAAGAAAAGGGAGGCACGAGGGAACGGAAAGGAAACGTGGAGTGAGCATGAGGGTGCAAAAAAAAAAAGGGACACAAATATATGGTAATATAGGTATATAATAACTCTTGTTGTCTTCCTGTAGTTGTCTTCACAGAGAAAAGCAAATGAAATGGCACCAAAGAAAAGCAAGCCATCAAAGGAAGATGCCTACAGGGCTATAATCGAATTGGGAGAAAAGGCCAACTGAATGTGGGAACTGGTGGAAGGGGAGGAACCAGGGAGACCCAGGGAGAAAAAGAAAGTGGGCCCGGGAAAAGGGGGCAGAGGGAAATGACCAACCAAAGGGCCACGTAGCACCACTAGGGTACCACCTCTTGCAGTGGAACCCCCCAGGGTGGCTGATGCAGTACCTCTGCAGCCTATAGACTCAGGAACGCCAGTACCTCCCCCCAATCAAGGTGGGATCTTCCCTGGTGAACCTGGGCCAGATCCCCAGAACGTGGTTTTCCCTTCACAAACCATAATAGTTCACCTTCCTCCTCAACCACTGGGAGAAAAAAGGGGGTAATTGGAAGATGCCAGGCAGCACGGCCCAGACAAGGTTACAGATAATGCACCCAGCGCAGTGGGAGATAGTATAAAGGAATACATAGGTCAAATTGTATCGGCGCTGGGGATAGGAGGTTTAGGGCAGATGGAATCGGCTCTGGCGGAGATTAGGACTGAGAAAGAGGTGCCAAAAAGTAATGAAGGGAGTGCAGAAAAAGAAGGGAAAGGTACAAGGGAGATAGGTGCACCTGGAATGAGGATAGGAGAGCATGTTCCACTGGCCATGAAAGAAAAAATATGGAAAGGGGAGTATGTGGATATATTCACTTTGGTGAGCTGGGAATTGGCAGCAAAATATGAGGAGGTTGAGAAGTGAAATGGCAGCGGCAATAGTGCTTTTGGGGAAAAAGGAGGAGGACAAGTTCATGAAGGGAAAGACCTGGGACAGATGGTTCGTAGGTTTTGCCACTTTCTCAACCATTGTCTTGGAGAAAAGGACAGAGCTGGGCATCCCGCTCATCACGTATTCCTTGATAATAAGGAGGGCAAAGGCAAAAGGTGGGGTGGGGTGGCTATACTATGACAAATTTTTTTGACAGAGAATGGCAACATTCAAGGATGTGAGATGGGACATGAAGCAGCTAGATTTATGGACAGACTATGTCACAGATCAGTCCACACCCGAAGGGGGATGGAGGAAGAAACGGGCGACACCCTAGAGATGTTGTTGGGCCTGCAACAGGGCCTTTTGCTCATGGCCTCAATGTCGTTTTCAGCATGCTTGCTCAAAATGCAGTGGAGGACACCCAGCAAGCAGATGCAGGACGGCATGGACCCAAGGGGCACAGGGACACGGGGTGCACGGGTCAGGTCAACAGTTCTTTTGAGAAGGACAGGGGTTTAAAGGGCAGACATGGAATATGGGAGGGAGGGGCAGAGGGAACACGAGCAGGGGGGTCAGAATCACTGATCAGAAGAACCCTGCACAAGGCGGGAGGGAGGGCTGGGGGCAGTAAGGGGGGAGCGACAAGGAGCAGTTCCAGGTAGCTGGGTAGAACCCCCATCAATTTATAGGCATGGCCCAGCCTATTTGGACAGATATCCGAACAGAAGAGTGTGGGAGATGATTATAAAAGGTTTTAGCACAGGGTTTTCACTGCAGTGGGGGGGGGCCCAGACAAGCGAGAGAGGTGGGCAACCTGGGATCAGTTCAAGGAAAGGAAGAAATGTTGAGACAGAAGATAGAGAAAGAAAAGGCAGCAGGGAGGGTATAGAGACCATTTGACACCCCCGCTCTGCGAGATATGGAGATTTTGCCATTGGGTTTGGTACCCAAGAAGCAAGAGGAAGAGTACAGGGTGATTCACCATCTGTCTTATTCAGAAGGGGATTCAGTGAATGACTTCATCGGGGAGGAACACAGTAGAGTGACATATGCGACACTAGAGGATGCAGTTCGGATAATCCGGGCTACTGAGGACGCATGGATGGCAAAGACGGATACTGAATCTACTTTCAGACTGCTGCCGGTCAGGAAAGAAGACTGGATCTATTGGGTTTTAAGATTGGGGAGCAGTATTATTTTGACAAATCCATGCCAATGGAATGTTCCATAGCTTGCGCGACATTCAAAGCATTCAGCACGTGCTTGCAATGGATATTTCAGGAAAAGACGGGTTATAGAATGGTCATTCATTATCTAGATGACTTCCTTTTCATTGGGAGGGGAAAAAGGGAGACACAGAGGATGCTGGGCAAGTTTCAGGAATTATGCAGGGAGCAAGGGGTGTCACTGGCACCAGAGAAAACAGAAGGGCCCAGCAGGGTGATGGAGCTTCTGGGAATTGAGAGAGATGCCCCAAAAGAGATATTCAGGCTGCCAGACAACAAAGTGAGGAAACTGAAGGAACTGATTCAAGTACACACCAGCAGGAGAAGGGTACAGCTGAAACAAGTACAGCAAGTACTGGGGAACCTGAACTTCACCTGCAGGGCCATTGGACCAGGGAAGGCATTTACAAAGAGGTTATCTAGGGCTACAGCAGGGGTCACCAGACCACATCACTGGGTGGACCTGACAAGAGGTGTCAGAGAAGATTTTTGAAATATGGGAGGAATTCCTTAAGGAATATAACGGCTTTTCGTTCTGGCAAGAAGAGTGGTGTACAACATAGAACTCGATCTCTACACAGACGCAGCCGGGGGGGGTTGGCATGAGTGGTTACCTGAGGGGCAGGTGGTTTGCAGAACCACGGCCTGATAGCTGGGTAAAGGATGGGTAAATAAGAGATATAACATTGTTGAAAATCATGCCCATATGGGCATGTAAACTGGTCTGGGGGGAGGAACTACGGGATCAGAAAGTGACATTCTGGTGTCACAATAGAGCAGTGGTGGAGGTCCTAAACAACAGGGGAGCCAGGTGAGAGATGGTCATGAAAGTATTACGACATTTAGTGTTAAGGGCTTTGCAGCTGAACATGTCATTCAGAGCAAAACACATAGAAGGGGTACACAGTACCCTGGCTGACAGCCTTTCCCATCTGCAGCTGGACCATTTCCAGAGGCTGGCGCCAGCAGCAGAGGAACAAAAAACACCCATGCCAACGAACATCTGGGATGTTGGCAAGAAGGAGCAGAACTGTTGTTTCACAGCTCATGGGCGTCTCGGACTCTGAGGGCTTACGATGGGGCCTGGCGGGTGTTTCAAACATTCAGGGTTGAGCACCAGATGGAGGTAAGTGGGCCACTCACAGAGGAACAGTTGGGAATGTTCACTGTGGAGCAGTGGCAAAAAGGGACTGCCCATAGAAACATAGAAACATAGACTTTGACGGCAGATAAGGACCGCTTGGCCCACCTAGTCTGCACATTTCCCTACCTATAGGATAGGCCGCAGATCCTAGTTAACCAACAGCCTATTTCTTCCTACCCCCCACTAGAACTGCCTTGTGTCTGTCCCATGCATTCTTGAATTCTCCCACAGTTTTAGACCCCACAACCTCCTCAGGAAGGCTGTTCCATGCATCCACTACCCTCTCTGTGATTAAATACTTCCTCACATTGCCCCAGAACTGCCCCCCCATCTTTAAATTGTGTCCCCTTGTTCTTGCACATCTCTTTTTCTGAAAGATGCTACCCTCTTGGACTTTGTTGATTCTACTGAGGTACTTAAAAGTTTCTATCATGTCCCCCCTCTCCCTTCTTTCCTCAAGGGTATACATATTAAGCTCCTTTAGTCTCTCCTCATACGGCTTCTCTTACAGACCCTGCACCATTTTAGTTGCCCTCCTCTGGACTGCCTCTATCCTGTCTGTGTCCTTGCAGAGATGGGGTCTCCAGAGCTGGATGCAGTACTCCAGATGGGGTCTCACCAACTGTTTGTACAGAGGGATAACAACTTCCTGTTTTCTGCTGGTGATGCCTCTCCTATGCATCCAGTATCCCCCAGCCCTCCCTACTGCCTTCTTACTTTACTACTAACCTTAAGATCATCTGATATGATTACCCCAGGTCCCTTTCCTTTTTTGTTGTTGTTACTACCTCCCCCATTGTGTAATCTTTCCCTGGGTTATTGTTTCCCAGGTGCATTATTTTGCACTTCTTTGCATTGAATCCTAGCTGCCATACTTCTGACCATTCCTCCAACCTTGCCAAGTCCCTTCTCATCCTTTCCATGCCTCCTTGTGTACCAACCCTGTTGCAGATCTTTGTGTCATCTGCAAAGAGGCATACTTTTCCTTCCAGTCCCTCTGCAATGTCACTTATAAAGACATTAAAAAAGGACTGGACCCAGTACTGAACCCTGCGGTACCCCACTAGTAAACCCTCTTTCTTCAGAGTGGACTCCATTTACAATTGTCTTCTGTGTCCTGTTGTCCAGCCAACGTTTTACTCAGGCTACCACCCTGGGACCCACTCCCAGGCTGGTTAATTTGACTATTAATCTTTTGTGTGGGACTGTGTCAAATGCCTTGCTAAAGTCTAGATAGGACATGTCCACAGCCCCTCCCTTTTCTACTACTTTGGTCACCCAGTCAAAAAAATCTATTAGATTCATCTGACATGACCTTTCTCCGGTGTGAACCCATGCTGCCTTGGGTCCTGTGCCCGACTGGCCTCAAGGTACTCAACAATTCTTTCCTTCAGAAGTGACTCCATCAGTTTCCCTACCACAGAGTTCAAACTGACAGGTCTGTAGTTTCCAGCCTCTGTCTTGGTCCCACTTTTGTGAAGAGGAATCACATCTGCCTTCCTCCAGTCCTCAGGTACCACACCATCCTCCCATGATTTATTAAAAAGAGTAGTCAGTGGTTTCACTAGTTCCCCCTTAATTCTTTTAAATTCTGGGTGAATTCCATCAGGCCCCATTGCTTTGTCCACCTTCAGTTTAGAAGTTCTTGCAGAACCCTTTCTTCTGTAAAAGGGCTGGAATCGACCCCCCTATCAAAGTGCTTCTGTTAATTGGATTAGGCACTTCCCCTCCTCTTTGTGAATACTGAGCAGAAATATTCATGCAGTATCCCTGCTTTTTATTGTCCCCTCTGCCCACCCACCATTCATTCTATTCAGCCTCACTATCCCTCCCTTTGTCTTTCTAAGCTCTCTGATGTACCTATAAAAGTTTTATCCCCACACCACAATGGGAGTTTATCCGGCAGGGGTTAGTGTTATCTGCAGCCTAAAGGGGTGGAAAGACCTGACAAAATCATTGTTCATCAGGAGAATGATGCAAGGATGGGGTAGGTTGAAACATGGGCCAGGAGATAATAGGAGGCCAATAGGGGAGCAGTGGCTAATAAACCTAAAGGACGTGCTCCCGGCAATATGCAGATCAAAGACCGAGGCCCAGCTATTTCACACAATTTATGTGATAATGTTTGCAGGGGCCATGAGAGTGAGTGAGGTGGTAGGCCACGGGAAAGAAGACAAGGAAGGAGGTCTGGAATGGGAAGATATAAGCTGGGGGGTGAAAGAGATACAGATCAAGATCAGGAGGTCAAAAATGGATCAAAGAGGACAAGGTTGCATAGTGACGCTGAAGGGGCAGGTAGAGGTTGCAATATGCCCAGTACAGGCTCTGTGGGCTTTCGCTGCAGAGCATGGGACCAGGACGGGAAAATTATTTGTACATGGTGATGGGAAAAGGGTCACCAGCTACCAAGTCACAGCACTGCTTAAAAAGGGCATGCCATTCATGGGGGAAGACCCGGCTTAATTATTCATCCCATTCCCTGCAGATTGGGGCTGCCTCACAGTAGGCAACAGTGGGAGAAATGGTGAATGACATTTTGAAAAAAGGGCGTTGATGGTCTGCCAGTTATAAGAGATACATTAGAGCACTGAAGTAAGAAATTGAAGGTGGTGCTCCTGGTTGGACTACTGCAGATCTGGGGGGCAAGAAATGGTAAAGGTGGGGGGAGGGCAAAAAATTGGGGGAATAATACAGTGATGACACTAAGAGCATGTGTAAAATAATCAATTTTGCTTGAACCCCATAGGTAGAGAAAGGATCATGGAAGTCTGGATCTCCAGCCATTCCTATATTTATTGGGCGGGAAAAAGAGCAGAGAAGAAGGCTGGGGGAAAGCAGCTGTACCAAGATGTGAAACAGTGTAGGTTGGTCTGGCAGTGCATATGGGGGATGAGATGGGCACAGCTGCTTCCCATCGTGAAGGAACTCAAGGGACGGTGCCCCAGTCCAGACCCAATTATTATACATCTAGGGGGCAACGACCTTGCAGGCAGGCCATGGGTAGACACATACTTACAGATCAAAAGGGATCTAGTGACAGTATGACAGTGGTGGCCTCAGGTATGCCTCGCCTGGTCAGATATGATACCAAGAAGGGTGTGGATGCAGGAGCACAGCCATAGGGTGGTGGAGAGGGCCAGGAGAAAGATGAATAGAAGGGTGGGGACATTGGTAAGACAGATAGGAGGACAGGTGATACCGCAGGGGGTAGAAGAATGGGTAGAACACTTCTACAGGTCAGACAGCATGCACCTGTTGGACCTAGCCATAGACATGTTCAATACAGAAACAATGGGCTTTATAGAAGCATGGAGGAAACATGCAAAAAATGGGAAATAAAAAAAAAGGTGAAGAAGGAAAGAATAAAAGGATCTTCCCTGAGGTAAGGGAGAATGATAACCTAAGTATGGGGGAAGCCAGCCATCCAACGCAAGCTGGAGACTGGCTAGTGAGTAAAAGGAGGGGGGGGAAGAAAAAGGAATAACACAAGAAGAGGAAGAAGATGAAGGAGAAAGCGGTCTCGGTTTTCACCGTTACCTAGCAGAAAAGGAGAAGAAGGCACCCAGGTTTTCACCTGTGGGAGGGATAATCGAAGATTGATATATGGATGGAAATAAAAGAAATTTCTGAAAATATGATAAAAAGAAATGGAAAATGGAATGTGGAAGTATGAATATAAATAAATTAATTGCCTATCTGAGCACAACAACTAACAATGGTCTCTGTCTTTTTTGTGAGGGAAAAGGGGGGATTCCGGGACAATGGAGTTTGCCCTTTAAGGGACAGACCAGGTTGTCCTGGTGCGCCCTTCCCTCCTTCATAGAATGGATGTGCTCAGGAGGGGAGGGGGGAAGGAAGGGGAGGGGCTAAGGGCCAGAACAATGGGCAGGTAACAGGAAGGGGAGGGGCGGAGGGAGGTACATAAGGGACAGCACAAGGGGGCCTCAGCCACTTTTTTGCTGGAGTTTTTGATCCCTCTCACCCAACCTACTAGGCAAAGCAAGAGAGAGAAAGACAGTCAAGATGAGACTATATGGTGGGTCTGTCAAGGTGGATGACAGCGTGTCCAGGTGGACAGTTTGGACTGCCAAAGGTGGATGGCAGGTGATAATATGGTTATGGACTGCCAAAGGTGGATGGCAGGAAAGGGGAGGGGGAGGAGGGAGGGGGAGAAAAGGAATAACACAAGAAGAGGAAGAAGATGAAGGAGAAGGCGGTCTCAGTTTTCACCGTTACCTAGCGGAAAAGGAAAAGAAGAAGGCACCCAGGTTTTCACCTGGGAGAGGGAAAATCGGAGATCGATACATGGATGGAAATAAATGACATTTCTGAAAATATGATAAAAAAGAAATGGAAAACGGAATATGGGATTATGAATATCAATAAATTAATTGCCAGTCTGAGCACAACAACAAACAATGGTCTCTGTCTTTTTGTGAGGGAAAAGGGGGGAATCCAGGACAATACCACCAGAGTGTGGAACTATCAATACGAATTACTGGGTGTTTTGTTTATTGTATATTCTGTTTAAAAAGTATTGAAAATTACTGCCAAAAATTACATTTAGGCATTGGATTGGGTTGAAGAACAAAACCACAAAGGTTGGGTGGCATTACAGTAATAAGTCCCCTGAATCTGCAGAATTGTGTAGTTTAGTATTTTTAGCATTGGCATTTTCTTAACTTCGGCATCCTCTCTGAAAATAATTTGTGTGATGAATATCTTTGCCTGGAACACAGTGCACTGAGGAACACCACACCACACAGTTCTGAAGATTCAGGGAACTGTGTAACTTTATTCATCTTTCCTGACTTTTGTGGCATTATGCTTCAACCCTGACTGATGTCTAGCTTTAGTTTTTTTGCAGTATAGATCCATTTCAATATGTCGGTTTAGGAAAAAAGTCTCTGCAAGAAAAGGTAATCCTAGAAGGCAGCATTATTGGGCAATAATAAATCTCTCTAAATATTCATATTCCAGCTAAAGAACTGAAAGGTATATTGGCCTTAGTTTATGCTTGGTTATCTGGATCCTAGCCCTCAGATCTGCGTATATGTTTATTAATAACTAATTTAAACCCATCCGTCATGGTATTCCTAATTATCGGTCAGCCTCATCCAATACCCACTTAAGTACTGAATGCTGAGGCTTTTAACAAACAGCATTCATAAAGGAATAAAACAAAGCTACAGTAAGTATAAAAGACAAAACTAGATGTTGTACTCTTGCATACTTGAGGACATTGGTATATCACAAATACCTTCTCTGTCTAATCTCCTTTACTTCTACTGCAAAGTTTGCAATGCAGATTGTAAGTGTGGAAGTCCTGAATTCAAGCACCAACAAATGATGTTATCAACACTATGAAAATTCTTATAAAGAAGTATTGGTTATCTGTCACCCCACAAGGAAGAGACGACGCTACACAAGATGATCAATTATCATATATTATCTGTCTGTAAATAAGTTTATCACTGCCTCCACAATTATTCATTTATTTATTTAAACATGAGAATAGCTTCACTGGGGTGTAACACCTAGTTTACAAAGGCATCCTAAGAGGAACCAAACAGCAGTAGTAGAGTAGTTACAAAACAGAGTTAGATATGAGATGTGATTGATATGATATGATATGATATGATATGATATGATATGATATGATATGATATGATATGATATGATATGATATGATATGTAAGGAATAAGACACAATGAGGTGTGGCTTATGGGATGATAAGAGAATTCCCCAAGTGCATAATGAGGCATGAGACGCTTGCGACAACTACCTTTAACACCTGGTAAGTGTTCTTTTCAGCCCATAAACCACACCTTGGGGTATCTTATTCCGCTTATAAAATGGGTCCCCAAGTAATTACTGAAAAAAAAGAAAAAAAAAGTAAAAAATATAAAAATAAGGAGGTTTCAATAGCTCTATTAGTAAAGTAATAGTCCCCTATTAAAGCACTTTCACAAGTGCTTCATGGGCAGTAGAGGGCTTCCTATGTATTCCTGAGATTAGCTGCATATCACTGCTGCTTTTATTACCATTAGACACTCCTCCCACACTCATTTTGTTTTGTGGTGTCTTTGGTATGTAAAAATGATCAGAGCAGCCATTTGCCTGAGACCAAGTGTCCAGTTTCACTGACAGCAAGTGTGTCCCACTGCAGCCACCATACTTAACATTTTTCACATAGAGCTTATGAAATCGTGGTTGTAACTTCGGGGTTTCCCAGTCACAATGGAATTTTTTTTAACTTGTAGATAAAAGTACTAGCGGAGGACCGGGTCTGGGTTTTTATTTTAAAGCTGCTGCCACATTCACTGGATCATAATAAAGGAGTGGGTATGTAGCCGGATTTAAAATCTTCACTAAGTTGATTGTGGTCACCTGTAGCCACAGAAGCACAGGTGAGATTTTACTTTAAAACAAAAAAGTGATATAGGCAACTGGCTATCTAGTTATGTTCAGTAAGACTGAGTGTGTGTGTGTGTGTGTGTGTGTGTGTTTCTGTGTGTGTGTGGGGTGGGGGATGGGGTGAGTGTTCTCCAGTTCCTCTAGCCAGGAACTGACTTTCAAATTCACAGCGCAGGTTAGAAATTTTCCTCTTCAAACTACAATGGGAAGTACTGACTTCTGCCTATGTAGCATCCTTGTGAGCCTAACTAGGACTGGTTGCGAAGTTATGGCTGGATAAGAACACAGGCAAATGTGCATCTTATCCAGTCAAAATGCTGGAAATATTCTACCCAATTTATAAGATATGATATGATATGATATGATATGATATGATATGATGTGCACTTCTAGTTCAAATGCATGATAGGGATAATCTATGGCATCAAGTAAAGGTATGTGGAAAAAAAAATTCCATCAGTGGAACTTCTGCGAAAGTAAGAATTTCACCTCCACAAAGGTTCAGAAATCATTCTGACAACTTATGCGGAATTCTGACTTGGAACTGCAGTATATTTGTTTGTACTGCATATTTTTATATTAAGTTATGTAAAAAAGTTCCGCATGCCAGACTGCCTAGTTTATTGGGAAAGGCAGAATAATTTGCAGATTTTAAGTATTTATCTGCTGCCACAGTTGCTATGGCAGAATTCTGACTCCACAAGTCACAGATTATTGTGCATTTCATGGTACACGGCATAATGTTCCACAGAATCCCATGGTCACACAAAGTTTGCTGCACATTGTTTTGTTTCTGTATTATTCATGCCCGAGGTAAAATAATTTTATACTTTGTAAACAGTATCCCACTGTGAACCATGGAACTTTCTGTAAACTGCGTTATAAAAAAATCTGTGTATCGACAGGGTGAAATCACAATAGTGTGTTCTTTCTGTTCTATGAGATTGAGACAGAGAGAGACACTAGAGAGAGAGAGAGAGAGAATGTGAGAAAGAAAGAGATAGAGATAACTTGCAGAAGCCAAAAAGTTTTTTGTTGTAAGTTTAATTTTAATTTAGTTAGAGAGATTACTGGGGAGAATTTTTTTTCTGTAGGTAACAGTGTTTTTCTTTTAATATTATTAATAAAAATGGCAGCAACAATAGCAGCATGATTGGGCAGGAGCCAGGAGGAGGAATCAGAGCAGCTGCGTGGTGGAGACGAGTGGGAGCAGCAGGAGCAGGGCCAGCAGCAGGTTGTGGGTCAACAGCTAGAGGGCCATGGGGTGGCAGCACCTGCACAGCACAATCTTGATCAGCAAGCCACCCCCTCCTCTGTCAATGCCAGCATAAGGAGAACGCTGGCACCCCCTTCTCCCATGTAGCAGTACTGGTGAAAAAGGTCACCAGCCATGCTGGTGAACTGTATAGGCCTCAAAGACTCCCTCCAAAGGAGCGAGAGAAATTGTGGGCCTCCATAAAGGCCACCCTCAACACAGAGGGAGGGGGAGTCATGTCCCAAACTGTTCTGCAAGTTAAGCATTAATGGGACAACCTCCAGAGGTGGGACCCTGAAGTTCTGGAGGCTGTAGGCAGAGCAGTCACCACTGCAGATTGGGGCCAGAGGAAGATGAGAGAGTAGGAGCCAGAGTCCACAGGATCTTCTTCTGCCAGACGGATGCGTGTGGAGGACAGCATCACCAGTGAGTATACTGACTTGATCCTTCAAAGTTATTTTCATCAGTCAGTGCTGGGATTATGATCTTTATGACTCTGAACTAGGTTGGCCCAAAAAGGCACAACTGCTAAATACAGCCACTCTTCCCATTACAACACAAGACTGAATGGCAGTGATGCATAAGCTTGGGCTGCCAGGGTTTACTACAGAGTTCTGTGGGGCTAAACCCTGGCAACCCCACACCCCATAATTCCAACACTGGATTTTGTCATAAATAAGTTTAAGAATTAAACTTTTTCCCTGATACACTGCATGTAATGTTGTCATCCTGTTTATAAGAATTCCATTTAAATACTGTCAACAAAATGTTAATAAGAAGAAATACCTCTGTGTTTTCTAACCATACCTGCCTGTGATGGCAGGCACGATGGAAGACACGTGACCTGACTACAACCTCTCTGTGATGATGATGGTGTGTGTGTGTGTGTGTGTGTGTGTGTGACATCACGGGTGGACTGTGTCTGTAACAGTGTAATCCAATTGCATGGGCATGCTGCAGCACTGCCAAATTCCATGCATGTATCCACAGGAACAGGTGCATGAATTGAGAGGATATTGCATCTATTTTGGATTTCCTTACAATTGGTTGTTATGTTGCTGTCCAACCTCGACACTGTTAACATTTGTTGTGTCTGCAATCCGTTGCATGGCAACTGTCTCCATTGTAACCACCTCTGGCTTGTTTTATTTATTTATTTATTACAATATTGGAATTACAGTCCTTTGAGTCATAGACTCATTTCCAAAGGCTCCTCATCAAATGACATAAATACAGACATGACCGTAATACAGCAAAGATAACGTTACATAACTAATTGGACGGTAGATGTACCAACATTAGCAAGCATTATGATACGTTGATGAGTACCTATACAGAGTATTAGCTAAACAGTTACATGCATCCTTTGCAGTGCTAAGCAGTTACATAAATCCTTTGCAGTGCAGTAGTACAGGCATTACAAAACATTGGTGCAAACCTATACAGGGTATTATCTTATCGGTTACATACATCCTTTGCAGTGCAGTGATGAAGGCTTATACACAGTGATAGCTAAGCAGAGTAACAAGAGAGCAGAGACAGGATAGTGTGCAGTGGTGGGGTTTAGTGGAGCAATCTTGGGTTAGTCTTGGTGTGGGCTGACTTTAGTAGCAACTGGGCCGTAGTTTGAAATGGCAGTAGGACTAGTGCGGGCAGGTGCAGGTACGTGTGGCGTAGAGGCGATTCTTGAGAGCCACTTTGAAAGGGCCGAGCTTGGTGTGGGTAGTGACCGAGGGTGGTAGGGCATTATACCAGGCAGGGGCCATGACTAGGAATGATCTCTGGGCAAACGTTGTCCTGACCCTGGGGATGACCAGTGTTGTTGTGTCTGTTCTCTGTGTATGGACTTTGGGGGTGGCTAGGGGCAAGGATGCTGACACTCCTGGGGATGTCTGTCCAAGGAGGGATTTTTTGGCCATAAGGCATGTTTGGAATGGGAGACTTTCATCAAGGTTGAGGATCTGGGCATGAATGTAGAGGGTGCAGGTGTGGGTCACGTGCTCAGCCCCTGACAGGAGCCTGTAGGCTTTGTTGATGGTTACTTTAATCTTGTTGAGAGCAGTGGTGTCAGTGGCAGCATAGACCAGTAGGCTGAAGTGATA
This sequence comes from Neoceratodus forsteri, assembly GCA_016271365.2. Classification (NCBI taxonomy): domain Eukaryota; kingdom Metazoa; phylum Chordata; order Ceratodontiformes; family Ceratodontidae; genus Neoceratodus; species Neoceratodus forsteri. The sequence goes on along the minus strand of CM028129.1, from coordinate 617,950,196 downwards.
TAACGGACGAGATGATGGCTAGTTGCAGGGCTTCAGGGAGTAGACAGTCCCTGTGTCAGTAGAGGAGGCTGATTTGCGCAATAGTCATGGATGCCAGTGTGCTGATGTGACCGTGAAAAGTGAGAGCAGGATCGAACGTGAGCCCTAGGTATTTATAAGATGAGACCTGCTCTAGGGGGTGGTGTGAGCTGGACAGGATTTTCAGTTGGGTATTTATTAGTTTGTCTTGGTGGTGCGCAAACAGTATGGTTTTAGTTCTTTTCTGGTTTAGTACCAGCTTGTGCTCGACAAACCATTACTCAGCTTGGCTGAATGAGTGCTGCAGTGAGGCCTGTAGGTTGCCAGGTTTTGTGTGGGAGGCACAGAGGACGGTGTCATCTGCATATAGAAGTATCTTGCCAGAGCATGAGGCGAGAAATGTATTCAGAAACAGGCTAAAAAGTAATGGTCCTAGGATGGAGCCCTGTGGGACTCCAGAGCGGGTGGGGCAGGTGCTGGATACAGTATCATTTGTCCTGACGCATTACATCCTGGAGGTCAAATAGCTTGCAAACCAGTTTAGTGGACCTTAAGAAAGACCCGTGTGCATCAGGGTGTTCAGCAGGAGGGGGTGGTTAACCGTGTCGAAGGCCTTAGACAGGTCAATGAACATGGCCCCTGCCAGCTGTCCTTTATCTAGGGCAGGGTGAATGTAGTTCAATAATTCAATGAGAACTGTTGTAGTGCTGTGTCTGGCTCAGTACCCTTGCTGCTCCACACACAGCAGGTTATGGGTTTGTAGGTAATTGATCAGTTGGTCTGCCACTACCTTTTCCAGGGCCTTGGACAATGGGGGGAAAATGGAGATTGGGTGGTAGTTCTCTGGGAGTAGTGGATCCCCACATTTGTGGATGGGTGTTACAACTGCATTTTTTCATTTGCTGGGGAACTGTCCAAGGCAGAGAGAGCAATTTAGTATGGCAGTTAGTGGGAGAAGCAGTGTTTTCAGGACCAGATGGAGGAGTTTAATATCTAGAGGGTCGTTAAGGGGGCTGGTGCCATTGAGGGCCTTGATCAGGTAGGGTTCGGCTTCCTGGGGAGATGGTCCAGAGATAGAAAGGGGTGTGGGAGGAGGGGGTCTTGACTGGGTGTGGGGTTAAAGAAACTGGGAGGGAGCACAGAGCTTAGGTCCATAAAGTTGGAGTTGAGAGTAGCGGCAATTTGTTTCAGGTCAGTGGTGATCAAGCCATTTGCGGAGATCTGGGGGGGGGGAGGGGAACACAACTTCCCATTTAGCATTTTTATATCATCCCAAACTTTGCATGATAAGCCCTAGGTGGCAGTCAAGGTGGCTCTGTAATGCTTGGCTTTCTCTTTGCAGATGGCACAGGTGCATTTGTTCTGTTCTGCACGGTAGGCTTGCCTGTCTGCAGGTTTGCTCAATTAATTTGCCTTATACCAAAGGTTGTCATAGTTCTTGAGCTGCTGTAGGAGGGATGGAGTAATCCAGGGGGCATTTTGCCACTTGAGGTGGGTCTTTTTTAAGGGAGCAAAGGTGTCGCAGGTTAGGGTGAAGATGTTGTCAAAATATTCTAGTGCTGTGTCCTCAGAGATGGCCTGGTATATAGGTGACCAGTCGCAGTGTCGCATGTGTCATGCCTATCATCTGCACCCTCATTCAGATTGTCCAGTGGGAATGCACAGTGTGCAGGACTGCCCACTGCTTCATACATCCTGTCTCATGGTAGCTGATTTAGCAGGGAGGGAGCAATGCTGTCATCCACTACATATGTATGTTGAACTCTGTGCATACTGATTCCCAGTCCTCATTCTGAACAGTCATGTCCCTCCATTGCTATTTACAGCAGCACTCCTTCCTTATCTGAATAGTACATGTGAACTTTTCTTTGCAGGAAGTGGATCCCTTACTGTGTATTCTCCTGACCTCCTGTTATGGAATCATCTGTGGTGTTCCGTGATTAAGTAGTATGGCACTTGGCCTTCCCCGCAGGATGGAATGTGTTTGTTTATTGCTGTTTTAATGTTATGTGTTCCAGCTTTCAACACTGATGTGAACTATTCCTTGCCATTTGCAACAGGTGCCCTCGCCATCGGCGATTCCACCACCAGCACTGCAGGACCAGGACTGAGTACGAGCAGTGGGAGCCCATATCTGGTAAGCTTTTTATATTGTTAACAAAATGAATGTAGTGATGAAAAACTGAATGGAAAGACTGCCATTTTTGGTGTTGCACTCCAGCACACTTGCCTACACCCCTGCACCATAGTCAAAAGGCACCACCGTAAAAAGTTTAGATCTGCTTTGTTGTGAAGTTGAAATGCTCCTAAGGAACAGCTGGCTGCCCCACTTCTTCCCTCCTCCTGGTGCAGACTAACTACTCATATTTCCCAAGGGGCCCTGTGTAAATCAAGACACAAGTCATTGGAAAATACACCTCCACTGCAATCCATGCGGCAGGATGGTTGCAGCATTGGACGGAGGAATCATTCCTGTGGTTCGGGTGTATGGAACTCAATATCATTGTGACCGAGCCGGGGATGGCACTGGGCAGTTAGCTCATCTACTGTATATGATCCTTATAAGTTTTAACTCATCGTAACATGACAAATGTTGAAATCAGTGGTGCCATTTCAGTCCGGTGCAGGTTATGCACCTGTGGTTCCACGGTTGCTGAAAGACGGGGCCACTAATTCCATGGCCAAGGCCATACCACTTTAGGAAGTGGCATAGTCTTTAGTGCCCCAATGCGTTTGTTGTAATGTTGGTGAATCATTAGTTGTGATGACCGTGTCCATGTCACTAAATTGCAGCATTGCAGTAGGCGCTGCTGGCAGTGCTATGTCTCATTACTCCCCTAGTGGAATGTGTGGTGTCATCTGCAACATTTTGAACAGTGAATGGCTAGTGGGTTTAGGGTGTGTGTGTGGGCTAATCATGACCTGCAGAGTTACAGCACACTGGTCAAACTGTGACAATGATACAGAAGGGCCATCACAGGCTGGCAGCAGGATATCTGGGAACTAGTCAACAGAAGCTGTTGTCAGGGTGAGAAGGCTAGTGTTGCCATGACTAGGTGAGGTCAAACAAGACTTTAATAGTGAAAGAAAATAATGTTTGCAACATTATGTATTTCTATGTTACTCAAACTGGTATGTAAGATGGCAACTGTGCACAACTGCCCTAGGCTAATTACAACTGTGTGACCTGGGTGAGTACAGGGAGGTGGAGTATGTTGCTCAAGGCATGCCACACAGTATGTAACTGGAAGCCGTGAGAGTGAGAATGAAATGCTGGTCTGCTAGACGTATCATGCACATTCATCACAGCTAAACCACTGCAACTACTTGTAAACCTCCTACTATTTTCTTGTCCTTCAGTTGCAGTCAGGTATTTTGATAAAATGTTTGACATAACCACTTGCTAGTTGTTGATAAATTGATCATCATGAGCAATGTTTGACGTACTATATCAATAGTGCATTGTATGTTTCTCCTTGAACTGGCTCGTGTCTAGTGTCTACTGTTGTTTCAAGTCCTACTGTATGTCAAACACATGCCACAACCTTTGACAAACACCACATGTCATCCTGAGTACAACACTCTGTCCAATGTCTGGTTATGGGGTCCTTTAGAGGAGAGCTATATATACACTGTCTGTGTTGCAGCATACACTGTTTAGTATCCTAAATGAGTAGTGGGTTCAGTTAACCATGCACATTGTTTGAGGCTCCAGTTGGTCCACTAAACATGTATATATATTCCAGGCTGGAAAGGAAGGATCATGCTCTGTGTGGGCAACATGCACGTGACAGACTAATTTCCATTCCAGAAAGGGATACACATGGTGATAAAATGTTCAGAACTACATATGTGGAGGGGCTGACAAAACACATGGTATATGAATGTAAGTTTTGGGGGGGGGTCTTTTCAATGGATGGTACACTGGCTTAGAGAGACAGTGGTTGAGGTGCTGATGAGGGGACAGCCTATCGGAACTCATGGGTGCTGAAACATCAGTGACACCTAAGCTTTCACATACTCCTGGGCTTTATACTTCCCATCATCTGTAGCACATGGTGGGGTGTGGTACACATAAAGCAATGGCCAAGGAGAGTAGGTGAGGGCAGAGACTGTTAACTATCAGCAGCAGTTCAGAGTACAGCAAGGTGACAGTGGACAGAGTACTGCACTGCAATTACTGATGATGTAATTAATTTGACACTGGCACAGTTCATTCTGTTCAAACTGTATATTTCTTTCTGTACTTCAAAAAACACTGACACATGGCCAACACTGCTGCTAGGGCCACAGGACAAGCAGGAGGTGAGGCAGAAGATAACCAGAACACAGTCAAAGAACCGTGCACTGAAGATGCAAAAGGAACAGGAGAGGCTGGCGGAGAGGGGCAAGCACCAGTAGCCCTCTGAAGAACAGGCAGTGCCAGTGCCACCTGCAGCACCAGTTATTCTGGAACACACTGCACCAAAATCGACAGTCACCACACAGTTGGAAGAGATGAGCCGTGCCATCCATGTGGACATAACAAAAATGCAAAAAAAGGTTGTGTCCCTGAAGGCTGGCCAGGCAAGACTAAAGGATGGCCAGGCAAAATAAAAGGATGGCCAGACAAGAGTGGAGACCTGCCAGGCCAAAATAGAGGCCAACCTGTGCAGCATTTTGCACCTCCTTAAAATACTGTCCACCAGTGTGCTGGCACAGTGGAGTCCAGCAACTAGTCAGTGATGCCAGCGTTGAATAAGTTTGGGGAGCAGTCATGGCTCAATATTGAAAATAGTTATTAACGTTTTTTTTCTCTTTTTGTTATGTAAATAGTGCTCTGTTCCTGTTTTTCCCCACTTCTGTAGTTGATTGTTCTTGTTCTCTCATGTTCTGTTATAATTTGTTTGTTTCATAATATTAACATTTTACTGTTGACAGAACACTTTCTTTTCATGGGTCTCTGTACTAGGTCAGGCTGTGAATGTTGACAAAAGTTCAATGAACAGGTTGTCTGAATCACCTTCAGACAGTTTCCTTTTACAACCACGCTTTAAAACTTTACAGTACAACTAGACTGATGGCTGAGGTACAGAAGGTGACCCACCTGAAGGGATGCTGATTTTGACAGCAGGGGTGATATGATGATGAGTACAAATGGGGTGCAGGTGACTGAGTCAGAGGGGGACCTCTGTGGCGAGAGGGAAATGGAGGCATCTTGGTGATGCAATACAGGTGAACAGGATAGGAGTGGACTGCTGTGGACCCATGGGATGGGTTTTGAACTTTCAGAAGTAAATTGAAAGAGCGTGGCATGGAGTTGCACAACTTTCATTTTACAGAAGTACATAACAGAGGCGGAGACGAGGGAGCAGCACATGCAGCATTTCTTATCAGTGTCCTCAGGGAAGTATTTGTACTGGGCAGTAATGTGCTATTGTCACAAAATCATTTTTTAATTATAAAATTGGTCTGAAAATCAATGAACCTTAATTGGATAAAATCCATCAGGTGACTGTGCATTATTGGCGCATAATGCACAGTCATCCTGGTCCTAAACCTGACCAATTTCTTAGTAGCCATATCACACGATGAGCAAATCAGCCCCCCTACAACCAGAACTGACCTTCCATCAATTCGAGTCATGGGCAACCCAAAACCATGACTGGTACCTAGCCATCCCAGAATTCAAGATATGCCGGAGGGACAGGGATAAAGGGAAAGGGAGGTAGCTATATATGTGATGGAAGGGATAATGTGTAATAGGGAGGATGGGGATGAAGGCAGGGCAGAAGCCATTTGGGTGCAACTTCACAACCCATAGAAACATAGAAACATAGACTTTGACGGCAGATAAGGACCGCTTGGCCCATCTAGTCTGCCCATTTCCCTACCTACAGGATAGGCAGCAGATCCTAGTTAACCAACAGCCTATTTCTTCCTACCCCCCACAAGAATTGCCTTGTGTCTGTCCCATGCATTCTTGAATTCTGCCACAGTTTTAGACCCCACAACCTCCTCAGGAAGGCTGTTCCATGCATCCACTACCCTCTCTGTGAAATAATACTTCCTCCATTGCCCTGAACTGCCCCTTCTTTCTTTAAATTGTGTCCCCTTGTTCTTGCATGTCTCTTTTTCTGAAAGATGCTACCCTCTTGGACTTTGTTGATTCCACTGAGGTACTTAAAAGTTTCTATCATGTCCCCCCTCTCCCTTCTTTCCTCAAGGGTACACATATTAAGCTCCTTTAGTCTCTCCTCATACAGCTTCTCTTGCAGACCCTGCACCATTTTAGTTGCCCTCCTCTGGACTGCCTCTGTCCTGTCTGTGTCCTCGCGGAGATGGGGTCTCCAGAACTGGATGCAGTACTCCAGATGGGGTCTCACCAACTGTCTGTACAGAGGGATAACAACTTCCTGTTTTCTGCTGATGATGCCTCTCCCTATACATCCCAGTGTACCCCCAGCCCTCCCTACTGCCTTCTCACATTGCTTGCTAACCTTAAGGTCATCTGACATGATTACCCCCAGGTCTCTTTCCTTTTTTGTTGTTGTTACTACCTCCCACCCATTGTGTATTCTTCCCATGGGTTCTTGTTTCCCAGGTGCATTATTTTGCACTTCTTTGCATTGAATACTAGCTGCCATACTTCTGACCATTCCTCCAACCTTGCTAAGTCCCTTTTCATCCTTTCCATGCCTCCTTTTGTATCAACCCTGTTGCAGATCTTTGTGTCATCTGCAAAAAGGCATACTTTTCCTTCCAGTCCCTCTGCAATGTCGCTGAAGAAGACATTAAAAAGGACTGGACCCAATACTGAACCCTGCGGTACCCCACTAGTAACCCCTTTCAAGAGTGGACTCCATTTACAATTACCTTCTGTGTCCTGTTGTGCAGCCAATGTTTTACCCAGGCTACCACCCTGGGACCCACTCCCAGGCTGGTTAATATGACTATTAATCTTTTGTGTGGACTGTGCCAAATGCCTTGCTACAGTCTAGGTAGGCCATGTCCACAGCCCCCCCTGGTCTACTACTTTGGTCACTCAGTCAAAGAAATCTATTAGATTCATCGACATGACCTTCCGCTGTGAACCAATGCTGCCTTGGGTCCTGTGCCCACTGGCCTCTAGGTACTCAACTATTCTTTCCTTCAGAAGCGACTCCATCACTTTCCCTACCACAGAGGTCAGACTGACAGGTCTGTAGTTTCCTGCCTCTGTCTTGGTCCCACTTTTGTGAAGGGGAATCACATCCAACTTCCTCCTGTCCTCGGGTACCACACCATCCTCCCATGATTTATTAAAAAGAGTAATCAGTGGTTTCACTAGTTCCTCCCTTAATTCTTTTAGAATTCTGGGGTGAATTCCATCAGGACCCATTGCTTTGTCCACCTTCGGTTTTAGGAGTTCTTGCAGAACCCTTTCTCCTGTGAAAGGACTGGGATCGACCCCCCTATCAAGAGTGCTTCTGTTAATTGGATTAGGCACTTCCCCCTCTTTGTTTGTGAATACTGAGCAGAAATATTCATTCAGTATCCCTGCTTTTCACTGTCCCCTCTGCCCACCCACCGTTCATTCTATTCAGCCTCACTATCCCTCCTTTGTCTTCGCTTGCTGATGTACCTATAAAGGTTTTATCCCACTTCTTAACTGAGTTGGCTATCTTTTCCTTAGTTTGGGCCTTTGCTATTCTGACTTCCTCCTGCTTCCTTCTGCCTTAACTGGTACAGCTCTCTGTCCTGCTCCTTCTGTGTTTCCTTATACTTCCGGAATGCTATATTTTTCTTCCTGACTTTCACAGTCACCTCTTTTGAGAACCATAGTGGCTTTTTCTTTCATTTTTATTTGTTTATTTGCTTCACACAAAGACTTGTTGCCTCTGTGATGGCAGTTTTGATGATTCCCCATTGTTGCTCCACACCCCCTTCTAGCCTGTTTGCTAGTGCTTTTCTGAGGCACTCTCCCATCTTGCCAAAGTCAGCCCTCCTAAAGTCCAGTACCCTCACTTTTGTATGGCTTGACTCTGTAGCTGAGTTTAACATGAACCACACTGTTTGTTGGTCACTTGTTCCCAGATGGCAACCCACCTCTAGATCTGAGATCCTCTCACTGCCCCCGTTTGAGAGTACGAGGTCTAAGATTGCTCCCTCATGAGTGGGTTCCAAAACTAGCTGTCTGAGGCCTGCCACCTCTAGGGCATCAAGAATGGCCCTACTCTTGGATGTGGCTGCAGCAAATGTGCTCCAGTTAACATCTGACATATTCAGGTCTCCCATCAACAGTATCTCCCCTTTCTCTGCCAGTCTAAGAATGCCTTCTATCATATCCTTGTCCATTCCCTCCCCCTCACATGGGGGTCTGTACACAACCCCTGTGCGGATTGTGGTGCCCTTTCCAGTCTCCAAGGTGACCCACAGTGCCTCGTCTCCTCCTTGTTTACTCTTTTGTTCAGTTGCTTTTATCCCTTCCTTTACATAGAGAGCTACTCCTCCCCCTCTTCTCCCCTGCCTGTCTCTCCTGTAGGTTATGTACCCTGGTATGTTAACATCCCAGTCATGGTTCTCTGTGTACCATGTTTCTGTGACTGCTACGATATCCAGGCATCCCTCTTCCATCAAGGCCACCAGCTCAGGAGCTTGTTGCCCAGACTACAGGCATTGGTACTCATTACCCTCCATTTCTGATGACCTTACTCCCTTTTGCCCCATCCTGTCCTTCTTGCCTTTGTCACTTTCTCCATTTACCCTGCCCTTCTCCCTATCGACACTTCTATGTTGGTGTTTGCCACACTTACTACTGTGATTTTTGGGGGCTAAGATTCCCTGCTCCTTTCAGTGCCTCCCCTTGGCTGGTTTAAATGCTTGCCAATGAAACATTTAAACCTATCACCTAGGATCCTGGTTCCCTCCTGGACAGATGCAGCCCATCATGCCAGTATAGGCTTGCATCACTCAGGTGGACCCCAGTCCCCAGTGAAGCCAAATCCTGAGCTCCACACCAGTTTTCAACCACTGATTGAATGCCATGGTGCGGAACACCTAGTCTCTCCTATGCCATAGATGGGCAGCACCTCCGAGAAAGGTTACCGTGCATGCTACTTGTCTAAGGCCCCTCCAATTATATATAACCTGCCTGCACTTCTCTAATCCCTTTCTTAGCCAGGTCATTTGTCCCTAGGTGGACAATGACATCCAGCTCCCTCCCCTGTGCAGCTGCTCCGGCAATCCTGAGGATTCTCTCCCTGTCCCTCCAAGCCAAGGGGTAGTAAGGTTAGATTGAGAGTAGTCTATAGGCCTCCAGCTCAGAAGGAAGAGATTGATAAGGAGCTGGGAGAACAGTTAAGGAGGCTTAGTGGCAAAGGGAGCACTGTGGTAGTTGGAGACTTTAATCTGCCAGAGGTGGGCTGGAACATCCCGGCTACCTCATGTGCCAGGGAACAGATCCTCCTGGAAGCCTTCCAGCTCAGCTTCCTGGGACAGAAGGTAACTGAGCCAACTTGGGAGGGGAACATTCTGGACCTGGTGCTGGCAGATGGAGAGCAAGTCAAAGCTGCCGGGGTGGAGGATCCACTGGAGGGAAGTGACTACCGCATCGTCTGGTTCACACTCAATCTAGGTAAGGAGGCAGTCGCTACAAAGACTAATGTCCTGGACTTCAAAAGGGCAGACTTTGGCAGGATAGGTAGTATACTGGAGGGGAACACGGCTAGCATCTGCCCCAACATGGATGCTGGGCAAAAATCGGTAATCATCAAGATGGTCTTGATTGAGGCCACTAGCAGATGTGTAAAGAGCCAGAGTAAGAAATCCAGGACCAGGAAGCTAAGCTGGATGAATAGGGAGGTAGGGAGAGGTGAGGGAAAAGAGGGCTGCCTTTAGAATCTATAAAAATCCAACAGAGAGGAGAGCAGGAAGGAATACGTGAGGAAGTCCAGGGAGGTGAGTAGACTAGTAAGAGTGGCCAAGGCATCAAGACAGTTGAGGCTAGTGCAGGGGATCAGAGAAGGTGAAATGATTTCTTCAGGTATATAAGGGAGACGAGAAAGACTAAGGATCAGATTGTTAGGATCAAGAATGGCAGCGGAAGAGTGGAAAAAGGAGTAAAACAGGCAGAAGTACTCAACAAGTACTTCTGTTTAGTATTCACTCAGGGAGAAGGCATGGTCTATACCTAAGGAGAAGGGTGGGGTGGGAGTAGGGGGAGGCAGTCATGGATGGAGTGAATACAGAGGAGAGGGTGTTAGGGACTTATGTCCCTGAAGGTAGATAAAACACCTGGTCCTGACAGAGTTCATCCTAGAGTCATGAGGGAGCTGGCAGAGTTCCTGGTGGGGCCACTAGTGGACCTGTTGAACACCTCTCTGGATACAGGGTGCATGCCCAAAGATTGGAGGGTGGCTTATGTGGTGCCCCTCCATAACAGTGGGCCCTGGGATGAACCAGGGAACTATAGACCAGTGAGTCTTACCGCAATTGTAGGAAAGCTAATGGAGACTATCCTCAAAGAAAAGCTGGTAACATTTCTGGAGAATAACAGCCTAAAGGATGGCAAACAGCACTGGTTTGTATCTGGCAGATCCTGCCAGATGAGCCTGGTGGACTTTTATGACTGGGTGACGTGGGCAGTGGACAAAGGTCATGCGGTTGATGTCCTTTACCTGGATTTCAGCAAGTTCTTTGACTCGGTGCCTCAAGATAGGCTGACCAGCAAATTGAACAGCCTGGGAGTGGGCAGAAAATTGGTTAGATGGGTCAAGAGTTGGTTAAAGGACAGGCAGCAGAAGGTAGTAGTGGGAGGGAGGAATTATCAGAGCCCAGAGCAGTAACAAGTAGATTCCCACAGGGCTCAGTATTGGGACCAGTGCTGTTTAACGTTTTCATAGCCGACATTTCAGATGGGATAAAGAGTAAGATCAGCCACTTCACTGACAACACTATGACCTGTGTGGTAGTGAATGGGGGGGAAGGTGGAAAAGTACTCCAGGAGGACTTGGCAAGGCTGGAGGGATGGTCGAACATATGTAACTTGGATTCATGGCAAGAAGTGCAAAGTCATGCACTTGGGAGCCAGGAACCCCAGAAATAGTTACTGGTTGGGAGGAGTGCAGTTATTCATGTCAACAGAGGAGAAGGATCCGGGTGTGCTGGTAACAAGGGAAATTAACCACTTTGCCCAGTGCAGGAAGGCAGTGGCAAAAGCCAACAGAATGTTCGGGTGCAACGCAAGGGGAATTCCTTCTAGGAGAGGAGAAGTCATCCTGCCCCTGTACAGGTCCCTGGTGAGGCCACACCTGGGGTACTGCATGCAGTACTGGCACCCCTACTTGAAGAGAAATCATCAAGCTGCTGGAGGGGATGCAGTATAGGGCAACAAAAATGATTCTGGGACTGGGAGATAAATCTTACGGGAAGAGGCTGGCAGAGCTCCATATGTATTCCCTGGAGGATAGAAAGGAGAGGGGGGGGGATATGATTGAGACCTTCAAGTATCTGAAGGGCATGAACAGAGTAAACAACATGAGTTTTTTCAGACTAAAAGGTGGGAGGGAAACCAGGGGACACAGTTTGAAATTGGAGGGAGGCAGATTCAGGAGAGAAATGAGGAGGCACCATTTCACTGAATGGGCGGTCACAGGGTGGAACATGCTGCTGAAGGAAGTGGCATCACTGCGAACAGTGAGCAACTTCAAGAGGGGGGTGGGACAGGATCAAAGGGAGGGTTCAAACTGGGAATGGATGGGGGCTGGGAGTAAGGGAATCTTGAGAAAAAACAATAGGGGGAGGCGAGCGGAAGGGGAGTAGCTGCAGTCTAAATGGCTGAGCTGCTGCACACTCGAGCAGCCTTAATGGACCATAAGGCCTGTATCTACTTGCAATTTTGTATGATCATATGTTCGTAGTCCCCCTTCAACCAAAACTGATCTTCCATCACAAACATGGCTGCTACAGTGAAGCTCACCAGAATAAAGCCCAACTCTGCAGAATTCTGCAACAGAGTTACTGCAGCAAATAATGCAATTTCAATGGGAGTTAATCCCTTTTGTCTTGCAGGAAACATGTGATAATGCATTTCATACTGGTGGACTTCACTGTATCATTGCAAAGCAAAAACCGTTAACTGGGCCCTAAAAATAAAACTACCTTATATAAAAAAAATAAATAAATAAGTTAAATGATGTTTCCCTGATCATCACACTCACCTTACACACATGAACAAATTAGAAACATTAAATACTGTTCATAGTTTTCATTACAAGAGTTTCTTTGCTGACAATGAAAAATCCTCCATCTATCTTTACCTGCTTATCAGGGATATCTCTTCTGCTTGCCCTGATGAGATATAATTGAGTCTCTGGCTCCACAAGAGGCTGTGTGCGAGTACAATATGTTGGGTGAGAATCATTTTGTCAGTGGAACTGAGCAGAATTTTGAATGCCTGTGTGTTCCATGGTAAACATTCCATTGTTAACATTCCATATAGTGAATGTGGGAAAAGACAGAGAGAAAAAAACAGGATGAAGAAAGTAGGCAATAATACTGTATTAGAAAACAGAAAAGGTGGAAAAAACCATTACATAGGCAGATGCAGTCCTAAACTGCTCAGATACATTCCTGGATTTTATAAAAGCACATACAATTGAATCATATATGGGTGTTTTCAGGGGAAATCTATTCACCCCCCACACCAAAAAAAGCAGCCTGGCAGGTTCAAAGTTTGAACACATTCCCATTGCAATCACTACTGGTACTGATTTGAAATGCAAGGTAACACTTCTTTTCATTGAAAAATGTATGTCACACATGGTTTTCATTATGTTTTATTGTTGTTAGCTAACCCACCTTCCAGTTACCAGAATAGGGACTATTTGTTTGTATTCAGAGTTAAAATTTAAGCATATTTCAATGAAAGCTCCAGTTTTTATCTTTTTAAAATATCTGCTTCTTATTTTCATTCATTGTAAGTCAAATATTTAAATATAATTTTATAGTAGCAATAAAACAGAGTGTGCCTTATGGTGAAATAATCACACTTCTCAGGTTCATTTAATGGCACTCAGCTGAACCTCATGCCTAACAATGCACCTAAGGCATGCAATTATTTCACCATAATGCACCCACCCTGTCATGTCTTATTGCTAGGCTTACTCAACGGCATAGCAGTGTGTCTGACGGAAAACATGAACCACCTCATCTGTTGGGGGCGTCACTTGTGAGTATTTTCTTTAAACTGCACCTGCCCATTCCAGTCCAATTATCTGGCCACTATGAATAAACCTTATCACAGTCTTTGGACTGGAGCTGAGAAGGATGTGGACACTGGACAGGACAGGCTCAATTTCTGAAACCATGATTTCAATTTAGTAATCTGTTCTGCAAAACTGTATTCTGGAAGTAGGTATATAAATATGCAGTACATAAAAAAAATCCATGGTTCAACAGTGACATTTCACAAAGGTTGTGAAAATGTTTTAATTTTTCATGAAATGTTGCTGATGAACTGCAGATTTTTTATGTGCTGCTTATTTACATGTATGATAAATTCCATAGTTCTCTGTAAATGCAGGAATTAATGGTCCTCGGTGACATTTTCCAGAATTTACGAATGATGTATAATTAAGAGCAGCAGCAGCTGGAGCAACAGCAGCAGCAGCAGCAGATAGAGCAATGCAGAAGGAGGAACACCAGCAGGATCAACAGCAGCAGATGGCTGTAGAGTTGAAGGAACATCACGCTAGCAGCTCCTACTGCAAGCTTGCCCCCCCGTCCCCCCGTTCCACAGCAAAGATGTCGCCCTGTTAGTGAAGGAGGTGACCAAACATGCTTCCTCATTGTTTGGCACTGAAAGACTCCCCTTCAAGAAAAAAAGAGGAACTGTGGAGGCAGATAAAGGCTGTTATGGATGGGCAGGAGGGAAGCATGTCAAGGACTGTGAAGCAGCTCAAACTCAAGTGGGATGACCTTCAGTGCAGGGAGCCTAAAGTGGTGGAGCTGCTTAGTGGGGCATGTACTATGCGTGAAGGTGGTCCCAAGAAGAGAAAGTGAGTGGAGAACCACAGCTCCAGTGAGTATTCCAAATTCAGTAATTGTGATTCATCATCCTCAGTCATATAAATGTTGCAAAACATATTCTCTGAAACGATGCATGTGTCATGCCTTCATCCTGTTATAGGAATTCCACTGAAATTGGTAAAACAAGTTAAGTAAGCAATAACATACAGAAACATAGAAACACAGATGCATAGAAGTTGTTGGCAGAAGGAGCCGTACGATCCATCAAGTCTGCCCTTGGCTTTGTACCTCTCTACTTAGCTGCCTGCTTGTGTATCCCACGGTGTTTGTCCCATGCCCACTTGAATTCCCCCACTGTCTTGGCTCCCACTGCCCTCTCCAGCAGGCTATTCCATGAGTCCACAACATGCTCTGTGAAGAATCTCCTCATATTGCTTCTGAACATTCCTCCCTTAAGTTGAAGGTTGTGCCCTCTAGCCCTGCTGTAGAAAAGAGGTTCTTACCTGAAAGAGGTTCTGCATGTGCACCATGTTGTTGCCGTCAAGGTATTTGAATGTTTCTATCATGTCCCCATGATTCCTGCATTGTTCTAGGGAGTATAATTTGAGGTCATCCAGTCTTGCCTCTTTACGGTTTCTGATGCAAGCCCTGCTCCATCTTTGTTGCTCTTCTCTATGCCATCTCCAGCCTATCTATGTCCTTCCTTAGGTTTGGCCTCCAGAACTGAACAGTACTCCAGGTGATGCCTGACCAGGGACTGATACAGGGGCATGATTACTTCAAGCATTCTGCTCATGATGCCCCTTTCTATGCATCCCAGGATACCACTAGCCTTTAGTGCTGCCTTTACACATTGTCTGCTGACCTTGAGGTCATTTGATACGATCATCCCTAGGTCTCACTGCTGCCTGATAGCCACCAGCTGCTGCCCTCCCATTGAGTACAGTTTCCCTGGGTTATGCTTTCCCAGGTGCATGACCTTGCATTTTTTGGCATTGAATTTCAATTGCTAGGTCTTGGACCACTCCTCCAGTTTTCAGAGATCAGCTTCCATGCTTTGCTGTCCCTCTATTGTGTCTACCCTGTTGCCGATTTTGGTGACATCTGCAAACAGGCACACCTTTGTCTCCAGTTCATCTGCAATGTCACTGATGAATATGTTGAAGAGGACTGGCCCCAGAACTGAGTCCTGTGGGACCCAGCTAGTCACACTCCCCTCCACAGTCAGAGTGCCATTTATTAATACTGTCTGGGTTCTCCTATTTAACCAGTTTCTGACCCAGTTTTTAACCTTGGGCCCAATTCCCAAGTTCTCCAGGTTTTTTTTCTAGTCTCCTGTGTGTAACAGAGTCAAAAGCTTTGCTGAAGTCCAGGTAAACCACATTCACTTTCCCACCCTGATCCACTGTTTTGGTGACACAATTGAAAAAATTAACCAGGTTTGTCTAACAGGACCTCCCTGCCATGAAACCATGTTGATTTTTGTTAAGCTGACCAGTTTGCTCCAAAAAAACTATGATTATTTCCTTCAGCAGGGACTCCATCAGTTTTCCCATGACTGACATTAGACTAAGCGGACGGTAGTTACCTGGCTGATCCTTGCTTCCACTCTTGCGGAGTGTTACCACTGTCGCACTCTTCCAATCCTCCAGCACCTTCCCACTCCTTAATGATTTGTTGAAGAGCACTGCTAAGGGGGCTGTCAGTTCCACCCTAGTTCTTTCAGTATTCTTGGGTGTATCTCATCTGGCCCCATAGCTTTATCTACCTTTAACTTGTATGTTTCCTCCAGGACCCTTTCCTCTGTGAAGGGACCCATGTCTAGTCCTTCAGTCGGACACTTCTTTATGCCTATTGTTGGTCTGTTACCATCTGCTTCCTGTGTGAAGACTAAGCAGAAGTACTCATTGAGTGCCTCTGCCTTCTCCCAGTCTTGCTCTGTGATTTATCCATCTTTTTTTGTGATTCTAACAATGTCCCCTTTGGTCTTCTTTTTTCACGTATGTACGTGTAGAAGGTTTTGTAACCCTTTTTTTCTTCCTGAGCTATCCTAACCTTTGTTTGAGCCTTTGCATTTCATATCACTTTTCCTGTCTTTTTTAGTTTCTGTTTATGTTCTGTTTTATCTGCTTCATTCCCTGACTCCTTGTACTTTCTGAAGGCTATGTGCTTTTCTCTCACCATGGTTGCCACCTCCATGGAAAACCATAGTGAGTTTTTCCTCCTTTTGTTCTTATTAACCTGACAGGCACACTGTGATGTGATCATGGTTATTGCATCCTTCAACCTTGTTCAATATTCCTCAATGCTCCTTTCTTTAGAGTTACTAAGGTTGTCTCTTAGGTAGGCCTTCATGTTTGTGAAGTCTGCCCTCCTGAAGTCAAGGACCTTCAGTTTGGAATGAGTGGAGTCTACAGTCCCTTTTTGCCCTGAACCATACCGTGTTATGATCACTGTTGCCCAGGTGGTTCCCTACTTTGACATCCGTAACCCTACTGCTGTTTGTGAATATCAGATCTAGAACCACGTTACCCCTTGTGGGTGATGTCACTAGTTGACTTAGGCCTGCTTACTGTAGTGTGACTAGGAATTCCCTGCTGTTCTGTGATGCCACTGTGTGAGTATTCCAATCTATGTCCAGCAGATTGAAATCCCCCACCAGCATCATGTCCCATTTGCTGAACAATTGGAGGATGGTTTTCAGGATTTCCTTATCCCTGGCTTTTTTCTGATTTGGGAATCTGTAGATTTTTCCTACCTGAATGGGTTTCCTGCTTCCAGCCCCTATTGTGATCCATAGATCCTCTAGTGTCTGCTGCATTTCTGTAGTATTGATGGTATCCTTAACATAAATAGCTACCCCCCTCCCTTTTTCCTAGTCCTTTCTCCCCTAAACAATTTGTTCCCCAGGATAGTCACCTCCCAACCATGATTATTTGTGAACCACGTTTCAGTCATGGTCACCCACTCTAGTCCTGCTTGTTACTCCTTCATGCTGAAGAAAACAATCAGTTTGTTAAGGTCTTCCTCTTAGTAGCACAACTAGAGACTGGGGGAGAGAAGGTCTTTTTCCCAGTTGGTGAAGATCAGTGAAGCTCAGCCGACAGTAAAGCCAGGGGCTGCACTTGGCATATGCCTTCTGGGGTTGCTCTTTGTGTTTGAGCTGTTGCTTCTGATTGTTTCTGTCTGAGAGCTTTATATTAGCTGACCACTATCTCAGTGGTGAGTACAGCAGACAGTAAGGCTAGGGGCTGGACCGCTCTTGGGGTATGCCTCCTAGGGGTGCTTTTTTGTGTCTTAGCTGTTGCTTCCAGCTGAGAGCTTTCTATTAGTTGACCACTATTTCAGTAGTGATACAGCAGTACAAATGCTGATTTACATACAGCAGCTAGGAATTCTGGGTAAGTGTTCCAACTGCTTCTTATGCGGACTGGGTCCGAGCAGAGCAATCAAGGACAGAAGTCATCTCAACTGAGATAGGAGCCCGGACTGTGCACTCCAAGGGGGATTCAGTGGGTGTGCAGTAATGCAGAATTACTGCACAGCCCTGGTGGGTTGTGAGGCACGAGGCACAACTGAGTGCCTGCAACCACCTGGGATGTGTGGTAATTTATAACATTTATGGCAGTACCACAGATCCTGGAGTGTGTTATTACGCTTATAAAAAAAGGCAGGAAAAAAGAAAGTAAAATCTGAGCTGTGAACCTGTGCAGTAATTGAAACTACCAGGTATTACTCGGTATCGAAAGTCAGAAAAAGGCACTAGGCCCATCGAGACTGTCTCTCACTCCTAGTAGGGGGTATGATACCTAGAACCCAAACAGATGGTTATTCAGCTGTGCCTTAAAACTGTCAAAATCAGTCAGATTGACCACAGACTGTGGCTGGCTGTTCTACAATTTACAGGCTCTTATTATGAAAAAGTTGTTCCCTTTTTGGTAAACACTCTCTGGATTC
The DNA here is from genome assembly GCA_016271365.2 of Neoceratodus forsteri. Taxonomy (NCBI): domain Eukaryota; kingdom Metazoa; phylum Chordata; order Ceratodontiformes; family Ceratodontidae; genus Neoceratodus; species Neoceratodus forsteri. The sequence continues at coordinate 617,932,232 of CM028129.1, read as the reverse complement.
TTAGTTGCTTATCATGTAATCATGAAACGAATGCATATCCATGTGACCAGTAATGACCAATCAGATTGCTTGTTTGATTCAAGTAATTTTATAATCTCTGTTCTGACACTGTCACGCCGCACCTGTGTGAGAGTGTGAGGGTTAGTAAATGTGTGATATCATCTGGCTAGAACCTTTCTGGTGATGGTCAGGGTATGTTAGAGGTGGTTCATTATGTCTGTACAATCAACATTCATCCAGTTGCAAGTGCATGCTGGTTTTGATCACCAGTGGAGTGCATATATGTGGCTATGCAGGGTGCAAGTACTTATGGATATGACAGCTGTTACATTTCTTTAGCTGTGACAACTGTTGTTGTTATCAGTCTTTGACATAGTGACTAGGCATGGCCACAAACATGTATGAATGACCAGTTCTTCCTCCCTACTGACTCTGAGGCCTTGCTGCATGTGGTAGTCCCACGATCTGCAACCTGTATAGTTGTGTGAGTGCAGCAGAGGTGGACGATATTAGGCCCAAGCAAACAAAGCAGTTCCTTTGGATGTAAATACAAAAGAGGCATACTGACTATACAAACATATGAAGAAGCCAGTAGAAGAAGGATATTTGGTCCATCTAATCAGCTCATATTACAAGTTCCATAGCTTGAACTACTGACCCTCCCCCCATCCTTTCCATCCTCCCTACCCATGATCCTTACCTTCCCCATGACAATCCCAAGCTCTCTGAAAACTGCCCACCATCTCTAACAAGACCACCTGTTATTTTCTTTTATTTATTTATTTATTTTTTTAATTAAAGTCTAAGTATTACAACCCTTTGAATCAGGGACTCATTTACAAAGGCTCCACGTCATACAATGAACAAAGTCAAATACAGAAGATAATGAGAACAAATACAGAGACTAAGATACAGAGGCATATTTCATAACAAACACTTTGAGCAACACCTGGCAGCATATTTTAAGTGTCCACCACCCTCTCCATGAAGAAGTGCTTCTTGATCTCCCTCCTAACCCCCCTCCAGTTTGTGGTTGCCACTAAGCTTAAAGAGACTGGTGTTGTCCATGAATAGGCATAATTTGCCCATAATGATGTCCCCATTGTAACTGATGATGACATTGAACAACAACAGGCCTACTGTATCACTGAGCCCTATGGTACCACACTGGTGACCTCTCTGGTGCCAGATAATTCACCCAAACAGCCTCCCTTTGGGTTCTGTCACTCTACAGTTTTCCACCTATCTGTTCATCTTATCCCCAACCCTAAGATCAATCAACTTCCTTATCAACCTTTTGAGGGTCACAGAGTCAAAAGCCTTGGTGAAATCCAGATAGTGGATGTCTACCATTTGGCCCCTGTCTACTGTCTTAGTGACCCAATCAAAGAAGTCAATCAGATTCATTTGACATCATCTTCCACCCATTAACTCATGCTACCTTACATCCTGGAGATCATGGTCCTCTAGATATTCAATCCACATTTCCTTAAGTATGGTATCTATGAGCTTACACACGATTGAGGTCAGACTGATTGGTCTATAATTCCATGGGTTATCCTCGGGACATCTTTTGTGGAGGGGCACCACATGTGCTGTTCTCCAGTCCTGTGGTACAATGCCTGCCTCCTGTAAACTATTAAACAGGCCTGCCAGTGGCCCTGCAAGCAACTATGGTAGGATGTATTAGCAAAGAACAGTTGTGAATTCAAAAAGTGCCAATATAAAAAATTAAAATGTTGTCACATTCTTATTTGTAAAATCATTACCCTGTCTTGTGATATAGGTATTATGGCAGAAGGGAGGTGCCTGCTGAAGGGTGCTTCATAACTGTTTTTGCTTGTGGCACCATTAGGTGTAAAACCACTGCAAGTCGTGGCAGGCAGTGTGCATGCCTGCCTTTCCACCCATCCCTCCCCTCTCATGTCTGCCCCTGTGGCAAAAAGCACCAATGTCATTGTCTGCTTAGACGTTCCCCGATGATGTGTAACCTGCACAGTCAGGTCACTCACATCATGTGCCCATTGATTTCTGGATGGACATGTCCTTGTTTTCCCTCCCATTAATATGTATCCTAAGTGGCTACCCCCCATTTCTGAGCTTATCTATGCATTGATCCTCAGTGATGTTTTTCTCTTGTTAGTTCTGGTACATTTTCTATACTCAGACTTCCCCTTTTATTTCCTAACACCAAATGCCCATAAGCACTCATTGCAAGCCAGTTACTATGTTATGTATCCAGCAAAAGCAATTATATAATAATTGATCAAAGGCAGTCAACATGAAAATTGTTGAACTGTTCCTCTGGACATTTGGGGATAGGAAAACCTACCCCCTGCTCCTCTGAGACATCTCTCTCTTGTTTCGCTGACCCTTGCTCCCTCCCAGTAGTCCTCTTCTGTGAGTGTGCTGTACCTAGGTCCTCACTTCTCTTCTCTTATACATGCTCCTCCTGACCTAGGCTTTGGTGACTCAGCATTCAGTCCTTGGCTTACTTCTGGGCTGCTTGCTTCCTTTTATGGTTGCACACTGCACTCTTCTTTCTTAAACAGGTGCAGTCCATCCACCACACAACAGAAACTGAATGAAGTGGTGCTGTATAGGAAAAGGATGGCCATTTAAAACTCCTGCTGACTGGCTTGCTACATACAAAGCAGGCAATCAGCACAGGTATGACCGTTCCTTTCCGAATCTCACCAGTAGTAAATGCAGGGCTCAATATATGCCTCCCCCATGCTTATTTTTTAATCTGCATGCTCGAGATAAGTGGACCACCGAACATGAGAACCACAGGAAGCATTCTGTTCTGGTGAAAGCACTTCTGTAGTGGCACCGTTCCGATGATAAATCTCATGCATGAATGAGTTTGCATTCTGGGGGAGAGATACAAATTATGGTCACTGTTCAAAAGATCATGCATTACCAGGCATGTAGCTACCCCTCTGGAGTGAATAGGAGCAGTGGAAATACCAAAAAAATTACTCTGAAAAAACAGAGTGGCACACAATGCACATGCTCAGAATCTCAGCTGTTTTTTGTTTCAAACTCATTTTTTTGCATTTCCACTGCTCATTTTTGTTCCAGAGGGGTATCTACACTGACACTGCTAAATAGATTAACATGCCCTTGCTCATAGTCTTTAGGTTTCTCATCTTATGTATAGTGGTCACAGACCACAGAAAATAAATAGTGCAAGCGGGTGGACTGGTCTGAGGCAGGGGTGGCTTTTTGTGTCACAACTAAAAAGGTGTTTGTTCGGAAGGAATGCTGGAGTCCTATTTTTATGAAAGCAACAGGTCTGCAGAGCCCCACCCACTGCAGCCCCAAAAAGGGGCAGTAACATCATATCATTAATTGTATTCTGTACAGTTTAACAGTAATGTACCACATAACTACTCAAGACAATTTTATCCTTAGCTACTTGGTTGTGGTTTTTTTCAACCCAAATCATTAAGTAATCCACAAACTGACTCTAACATTCTCAATAGCTTCAGTTTGTTTATAACAATGGACTTACCAGAAACAGGCAACCTGCTGCCCTCTGCAGTTGTAATGCTGCTCACCTCCTTTCCATTTTGCTGCTGGCAACTGGCCTCTTGTGTTCTTTATGTACCTGTTGATCATGAGTAACATGTAACATTTAGAAAAACTACAAAAACAAAAGTGATCAAGTCAAGTACATTAATACTCTGTGCAATTTCCCCATGTGACAGGAATGGCTGCCCGATAGGCCTGCACTGCTTTGCCATGCACATGCGCATTTTGTCAGTGATTTCAGTGGAGTGGCAGAGAAACAACAAGCTGTAATAGCAATATAGTGAAACAAGCAATCAAAACTAGGATGACCCTGAAGGGCAGTGCCAAGGCTGTAGCAGAGTTCTTTTGTATGTAATGGGGAGCTGGATCACTCTTACTGCTCTTTCTGTTGGCAGTTTTCTGATGTCGGCACAGGATGGTGCGAATATTATAAAACACTCCATCTCTAGCCTTGTGAGTGTTCGCTTCTTTGGTTTCTGAAAGCAATTCAAAACATGCAAAATGTGTTTCCTGTAGTGTTCTGACTGTGTTTATATTGCTTATGGGGAAGCTTGGGTGTCACAAAGAATTCAGCTCTAGTTTGACAATGTGACACGGTAGCCTGGCAATAATTGGTGGTACTTGAATAAGTGCATGGAGCATTCAGACCCATGACTGCAGTATATATGCATGTGCAGTATTTTGTACAGATTGAGACAGTTATGTCCTGAACTAGGCAAAATCAATGACACTGTTGCCACCAAGCATACTTCTAGTGTACATAATTTTGTCAAACACTTCTGTTACAAATGATCAATTGGGGCTGCCACCTGCCCTGGTCTAACCAGGCCAGTTCTAGTTTGAGCACCTGTGTCTTGATATGTTTCATAGGAAGGAAGGAAGGAAGGAAGGAAGGAGGAAGGAAGAAAGGAAGGGAAATTGTTTAACCAGAAAAGGCACACTAAGTAGAAGCTTGTTTCCAGGTGCAACCTGGGAGCACAAAGAAGTTAAGTGACTTGCTCAGGGTCACACAGTATGCAAGTGGGGGCTGTAGGATTCAAACCCAGGTCTCCAGGTTTGCAGCTCAGAGCCTTAAACCACTACGTTATACTGCCTCCTCATATAAACAAATAGAAAATGTACTGAAATGTGACAAGAATGGTGTCTTACTTTGGGATTCTTAAAAGTTGGTAACACAATTTTTTTTTCAATCCTATAGTTCTGTTCAGAATCCCCCTGATTCCCTGTCCCATCACCAACCTTTTTGTTGATTTACTGGTTATTAACCACTTACCCAGGACTGCAGTGGTGGTGCATGGCCTACCGTGTCAGTTGTGCATAGGCATGTGGGGTGTGCTGACATCTCCTTTGGGTGAACCAGAGGCATTTTCCTCCTTGGCATGCAGTGTGATGCACACCCTTCAAAGCAGACCCTTTTCCATTTATGTGAGCTACTACCTGCCCTCACCCAGGTGACATCTGGCAATGAGGCATGATGTTCCCCTTTCCCGAGGGAACGGGGCAGTGTTCAGGATTTAGCTTGGTGTGCTCCTCTGAAAACTGAGGAACACACGATCAAATTTGCACTATGAAATATGTCGCCTTGAGACCATGGCCATGCTCCTACACACTTTTTCTCAGTTTTAAGGGTACAGGAAATTTACTGAGAGCTTTTTTTTAACTGTGTATATCTACACAGTGTATCTATGTGGACCTCCTTATGTCTTTATCAGTGATACAAGCTGCCCAGCCTCTGAACCTTTCTTTCTTTTTGAAAGACCTCCAGGACTCTCATAATACCCTTGTCACACCTGTAGCATGCCTCATGTGGATTGTCCCTCACTATTCATTTCCTGCTGCAGCAAATTCCCCTGTGTATGGTCACTATGGTGGAGGCATCCCTGGGGGTTGCATCTGACATCCTGAGAAGAGGTTGACTCAAGTTGTTTATGGGGGTGCAGGTGAGGCTTCAACCTACTTGCAGCTCCTGTTTTGTTCTTCCACTGTGTGCCCCTTCAACTGAGGGTACATTTCCATAACTGGTGCCAGCAACACCAACACACTGACACATGTGCTGCCCCATTCCAGGGCAGCCTATGGGCTCCCAGTCATGTACCACCACCTGTGGAAATGATGATAATTCCTTTGTATCTGAGAATAAAATTATTGTGTGTATTTGAGAGAGTGCAGTGTTTGCTGGACCAGTCCACATAGTAATAATTGTTATTAAACGAGTCATGAAGCTGTGTAATTGTAGGTCTGTACCTGGAAAGATATGAATGGCTTTTATAAAGTATCCACAAATACGATGCAAGGTTGCTTAGCCTGAGCTACTCAGGGTTGCTGGCTCACCAGCCCTGCTGCTTCCTATTTTTTAACAAAAAAAGTCTGAGGCGCCGGCCCAGTGGCACTGAAGGTTGAGGCGCTGGATGCCACACCTCACACCACGCCGGCGACCTGGGTTCGGGAGCAAGCTCGGGTCATCGGGGGTTGGTCGGGGGGGAGACAGGCTGGAGTGTCCGGAGACAGCTCACCTTCTCCGGGGGGAGGGAAGGACCTCTATATCGGCCAGCGGTGACCCCTGGTGGAGACTGGGGAGAGCGACGGCAAGCCACGTCTCAGGGGGTATAATTGGCCACAGGTGGAAGCCAGCAGCCAATCAACCCCAGAGGCTGTTCCTTCACGGAAGGGGGGGTGACGTTGCGGATGCCAGAGGATGCCCTGACACTTAGGCACGCAATGTCCCATGGGGGAATATGGGAAGAAAAAGTACCTCCACGGAGCCTAGATGAAGGAACCCCGAGCTGAGGGCCCTAATGTGCCAGCACCCACCCGTGAACCCAGGACCAGATAAGTACCCAAGATTCGGGGGTCCCCAGACCCAACCCCACCCGGAGGGTATTCCGCTGTGCAATGATGGGACTGGGGAGCCGGGGTGCTGGCAGGGGCTGGGACTTCATGGGTGCTCCCGAGGGGTTCGCCCAGTGGAGGGACAAAATAGAAATTTCAAAAAAGTCTGAGGCCACTTCCACCTCCCCCGGGCACCCTGCCCTGCCCACCCTCCAGTCCCCATGTGCGATCGCAGCTGCTTTCCCAGTTTGGGAATGTGCCTCCCTTTGGCACCCCCCTACCCATTGTCTAATCCCTTCTTGCCTGTTGAGGTTTAGTAACACAGGCTGCCTGCTTGGTCCCAAGACAGAGAAGCAGGTGGGGAGTTCAGGCCTTCCACAGTAACCAAAAGTTCAGTACCTGTAGCCAGGTTTAAAATAAATTTTCCCCAACAGAGCAGACTTGTAATGCTGCAGATGTTCTGCGCCCCTGTGATGGCAGCCATGTGAAAGGTAAAGTTCTGTCTCACCGTACCATCCTACATAAGCATGCTTTTAGGCAAGTTATGTTTCTCCTGTAGATTCTTCAGGCAATGACATTCCTTACTGGAGCAGTTGAAGTGTGTGAATATTGTTTTAGTCAAGTATTTGAGAACTTCTATCTCATTATTATCTTCAAGTAAACAATATGCAACAAGGAACAGTCATGCACAATGCCCCATCTAACAATGCTTTTTTAAAATTGGAATGATTCTCGAAGAATTCATCCCCCAAAAAAATGGCATGGTGTAAGGCAGCATTGTATTAAAGTAAATTTTGTGTCTCATAAGATGGCTATGGTCACCATGGATTTTTTTTTTATTTGCAGTCAGCAAGGGTCTCAGTGCAATGACATTTCAAGAATAAGGCTCTGGAATGCTTTGTAAATGTACTTATATTGTAAGCCTTAGACATTTGATATTTTGTTACTTCAATATTATCTTTTAAAAACTATATTTCTGCACACCAGGCTGCAGCCACCACTTGCTTTGGTTTCCCTCTGGCTCCTATTCAAGAAGCCAAAGCTACAGCCACTCACTTTGTCATATGCCACTTGAACAGCTGTACCAGGGAAAGAGCCTATAGCGTCCACTAGTATGATGGTCTTTCTAACATTAGCAAACCCATGAGGTCCACCAAGGGTACTTCAAGCTGAGGTTAATGGTCAGGTGGTGGTGGTGTTTTATTTTCATAAGAGGGTCCAACACATGTTATTTTAATGTAAAAAAATGTTCCAGATGTTTCAAAAATAAAAACAACTGATCTGATGGAATGCAGATGGCAGTTCCTTTGTATCTGACTATAAAATTGTGTGTATTTTGGAGCGTGCTGTTTTTGCAAGACAATTCCACATAATACTACAGTTATTAAATGAATCAAGAAGTTACATAATTGTAGGTCTGTTCCTGGAAAGACATGAATGTCTGTTATAAAGTCTCCACACAATTACAATGCAAAGTCAACTCAGACAAAAAAAGCACCTTTTTAGGAATTTTATTAAAGTGAAAAAAAACTGCATAAAAAGGGCAGTGGAGTCTTCCCCAGGGTTTATACCACTAATGTTCAGATACAATTAGGAGATTGCCATATGCACTGCCTTACTGACCTACAAAGTGTTTAGATTCAGCATCTTAACACAGCTTTAGCCACTTGGGAGAAAGATGTTGATATAATAGCAGTTGGGTAAAGTACCAGAAGCTGGTACCATTTACAGAAATCTGTCATATTATACAGGATTATATTTAGGTCTTTCAAGGCTGTACCAGTTTTTCCTAAGATACAGTAGTTTTGTATTTCTTATGTTTTGTCAGTTCAGATTTTGAAATGTATAACTGATGAATTTCTTGTAGATAAATGAAGAGGTATTAGTGGCACTTGATACTAGAGTCCTTTGTTCATCTACAGCTCAGGTATAGTTTTGCCTTAGCCTCGCACCATCTCACCCATCATTGCCAACTATACAAGGATCTAAATTGGCCCTCTCCAGCAGCTAACTCCCTCCTCTCCCTCGGCACCCTGATTGGTGGCATAATTCGCTCTGGTGTCCCATTCTCTCTTGCTTCCATGCTAAACCACCCAACCCTCACTATAACCTGCTGTTGGGGGCTAAAAGCCTCCTACATATACCTAGATGCAAAACAAATATTGGATCCCAGGCCTTCTCCCCCATGGCTCCTCAATATTGGAACTCTATACCACTAACCATCTGTCAATCCCTCACTCAAAAGCCTCTGAACCCTGCAACTGTTTTCATCCCCTGTGAGTTTTCTGCCATTTGGATTCTCCTACCAATCCCAGTCTTTTCAACTGCCTCTACTGCATCTCTGTGCAAACATAATGTATTGCTTCTTTCCCCTCCTCTTCTCCTCCCTCTATCCTACCTGTCTTTTGTTCCCACTTCTCTCTCTCGCTCTCTCTCACTCTGTACTTTTCTGCTATACTTGCTCCAACACTACTGGCACTTTTTTCTGAAATGCTGATTTGTTCAATTCGGAATACTGTATCTGATGTTATGATTTGAGGCTATGTTGCTCACCTAGCTGATGTTATGAAATGACTCTGAATTCCCAGTCCTCACAGCCTAGTGTAAATTTTGTCTGATCAAATGTGCTATATTGCTGTACAAATCCACTGTGTTCACTGTAATCCTTATTGTTATCTCTATGTTTCTTATACCTTGCTGTCAATTCTGAAAATTACTGTCTGTAATCCATTTTGTACTTTCCCAGGTCATGTCTGAAAATAGTCATTTTATGTCTAGAGCACCTACCAGGTTATCACATCACAAACAAACAAACAAACAAATTGTGGTACAGACTCCCACATTCAGTTTTGCACTGACATACTAATTTAGAGTATGTGCCTGCAGAGACAAGACAGTACTCTGCCCATTTTGTTCACTCTAATGTTACTCATTTCACCAAATGGACTGGGCTACTGTGTGTCTGCCCATTGTTTGATTTACTGTTGCAACAACATAAATATGTTATAATTACTGGGTTCCATTTTTTTGAATGGAAAAAAAGTGTGTTAAATACCGTAACACCTGAGTAGGTGTTACGGCATTCATGAAGCTTCTTCCAATACCAATGTACTCGAAACAAAACAGACAGTAAGCGCGAGCATCAGTGTCCATTTTCTGACAGCAAAACCATCACATTACAACTCCCCTCATCAGTCGCATTACCTCGGCATTCTCTTTCACAGGCAAATCTTTAAATTAATGGAATCTTTCTACAAAATAAGAAACCGTTTACTTCAGCACTTTCATGATGCTCCCTAACAACTCTTTCTTTCAACCCTCACCTTTCCCCTACAGGTCAAATGACGCCACCAGTTCAAAACACTCGCATCACCAGAAAAAAAAAGACGATCAAGACATTTACTTTCTTATTAGTTTTCATATCAAATGTTTAAATATTTACTTGTTAAACTGCCAGTTATGTGTTCTACATTAAACCATTCACTTGACACAAGGTAAGAGTCTCTTCGCTTTTTTTTATTCTTTCAAATGCTAGCACAAAAAAATGAAAACCCTTCAATTATATAAAATAAAGTAAGGGTTGCAGTGTGTTTTACTTGAATTTAACACGCACCCGATTTGTTGGATGGCACATAAAACCCCAAGGGCGATGTACCCCATACTTTATCCTATATTTAGTGGGAATTTCTTGTTTGTCTCACTCTCTTCAGCTCTGGACTCACCTTGATCATCATTAAAGTTACAGGAAAAACATTTGTAGCTTCCCCTTCCCACAGCAGGGCTATTTCTATTGGGGAGCATGCTAGGGACACTGATCCAAAAGTCTAGACTGTGTTGGGAACCCTAGAATGCCCAAGAGCCTTTGAGAGAGCCCTGGGGCATGTTCACCTCATTTGTATTCCCGGACTATATGCGTCTTTGATGGCAGCCATGTGCAAGCACTCCACACAAGTATGTGCTTGCTATTAAAGTTCCTAATCAAATGTTGCTTCCTTTTTTCATTTAGATCATAGATATAACCCACGCACTTGACCCTCCCTCACAACACCCCACCCAGAAAATTAAGAGTGACACTATGGGTGCCCAGTTCCCCAGTGTCACCATCAGGAGCCCTCTGTGTTTTTTTCTTTTGATATTTCCCCAACCGATCCTCTCTCTCAGCACCCCCCCCAGAAACAGAAGAATTACACTGGGGGTGCCCAATCCCCAGTGTCATGATCTGAAACCCTTGTTTTTTTTATGTTTTTTGTAAACCTTGTGAAATTAAAACTGTCCATTGATGTCTTTTTTGTCTGTTAGATCCCCCACCTGACTCTCACACTCAGCACCCCTCCCCTCCAGCTCTTACTTACTGATCGGGAGTTGAATGCCATACTCCTCTCTGGACCACAGACACATCTTCACTCTTCAAAACCAGAGAATGAACTAAAAAAACAGGTATGCTCTTCAATGTATTTCAATGGGGTTTTGAACTTGTTTGTCGTTTGTTTGTTTATTTGCTTAACAAGTTAGTAACTAGAACAAAAGTTCCATTTCCAGGTGCAACTCACAATAAAACATGAACAGAACAAAAAACAATAAGACAGAATACAAAACTTGATAATAACATTTCCACATCAAACATACAAGCTTAATTAATAATAATAATAACATTTATTTGTTAAGCGCAATATCAAATATCAAAGCACTGTACAATCCACGACTCTAAATAACTAAATACAAATAGATAAAACCATAACACTACTAAATATTAAATATCCATTACTAAAAGTATAGAAGTCAGAAATACTAAACATCAGGGAAAGCACATGACAATAAATATGTTTTAAAGCAATTTTAAAGCTTTCCACTGTCTGGCATTCTCTCACCCAATAAGGTAGAGAATTCCACAGGGTGGGGGCAGTAAAAACAAAAGCCCAAACTCCAGAAAACTTCAAATGCACCCTGGGAATCTCCAGCAATCCCTCATCAGTTGAGCGGAGTGGTCTGAGGGGGCAGTAGGTTCTCAGAAGTGCTTGTAGGTAACTCGGACCCAAACCGTGGAGGGCTCTATAAGTTAGCAAGCCAACTTTCAAGGTGATCCGCCACTGAACAGGCAGCCAGTGCAGAACACGTAGCAGAGGTGAAATATGACTGGATCGAGAAGACCCAGACAACAACCTGGCCGCAGTATTCTACATTAGCTGCAGGTGGCAGATATCAACCCCAGAAAGCCCTAGGTATAGTGAGTTACTGTAGTCAAGATGTGAGGACATGAATTCGTGGACCAAAGTTGGAAGGTCACCAGACTGAATGAGGTGCTTAATCTAGGTGATATTCCTCAGGTGATAAAAAGAGGACTTGACCACTGCTGACACCTGCAAACACAGCATCAGCCCATCATCAAGTATCACCCCAAGATTCCGCACCTGCTCAGAGGGCAGGAACTGAGATCCCGCAAGCCAAAGCCCAGAGGGCATCCCAGCAACTGACCCCTCAATCTGGTGACCTGGTTCCACAACTAATACCTCCATCTTGTCAAGGTACAGTCTAAGCCAACTGGAATTCATCCAGTCTTGGATTTTGGTGAGACAGCTAGAAAAGACAGAGAGCGCACTATCCTAGTCAGGCACAAAAGACAGGTACAGCTGAGTATCATCTGCATAACAGTGAAAACTCAGCCTGTACCATCTTACAATGTCTTCTAATGGAAGCATATACACCACGAACAACATGGAGGACAACACTGAGCCCTGCAGGACCCCACATGACAGGGAGTAAGAGTCAGAGGAAAAAATTCCTGATACTACCTTCTGTGACCTACTGGTGAGGAAAGACTGAAACCATCTGACAACTGTACCGGACAGACTACAGATGAACCGCAGGTGATGAAGAAGTACCCCATGGTCCACGGTGTCAAAAACTGAAGAGAGATTGAGAAGGACCAAAATAGAACAGCCCTTCTGGTCTCTAGCCATTAGGAGATCACTAAGCACCCAAACCAGAGTGGTCTCAGTACTATGTCTCTTACGGAAACCAGACTGGAGAGAATCGTAGATAGTATCAATGGTAAGATGGTTCTCCAACTGTTATGCAACAACTTTCTCAATAACCTTCCCTATAAAGGGAAGGTTAGAGATTTGCCTGTAGTTCACAGGGGAATCTGGGTCAAGAGATGACTTCTTGAGAAGGGGGGTAACCACAGCCTCCTTCAGAGAGCTGGGGAACTACTCCGACTCCAATGAGCACCAGATTAATTCTGCTAGGACCAGGCCAATCACTTCTACACACCCCATTAAGAGGCGGGTAGGGCCTGGGTCTAAACTACAATAAGTTGGAGGCACACTCCTGAGAAGCCACATGATATCATTGATCGTCAGACAGTCAAAGTCAGCCCAGCAAAACAAAGGTATTGTGACCCTGCTTCATCCACCATTAACCTCCATAGTGGGTGATTGATGAATCTCTGACCTGATGTCAGCAATCTTATCAGCAAAGAAGTGAGCAAACTTGTCACACTCTACTTGCGACAAAGCCTTCCGGACACACAGACAGACTGGATAGCACAGCCTGTCTACCATTCGGAACAGCTGAGCTGGTTGGTTCTGTGTAGCAGCAATCTCCTTGGACAGGAATTCTGCCTTCTTATGGGAGATTGTTGACTGATAGAGCCAATAATGCTCCATCAGTCTAAGTCTGTCAGCATCTAAGCCAGTTCTACGCCAAGCATGCTCTAGCCTACACCCTACCTGCTTCATCCCCCTCCAGATCCCATCAAACCATGGGGACCGAGGGCACAGAGTAAGTGGGTGAACACGGAAAGGAGCAAGGGTATCCAGAGCTTCCTCCACTGCTCAATTAAAAGCCCAGAGTAGATTTTCTGGACCCTTGCTTGCCTCCAGAATTCCCGATAGGCTCAACACCGCCAAAAAGCCATCAGGGGTCAAACCCCATAATGGGCAGTATCAGACAATCTCCACAGGGGTAGGCCTACAAGGGGCAGCCAAGAAATTGAACCTAATGGTGTGATTGTTCAACCATCTGACTGGTTCTACCACCAAATCTGAGGCCTTCAACCCCAGGAGAAAGACCAGGTCCAATGAGTGACCGTAATTATGAGTCACAGAGGAAGTTACCTGTGTGAAGCCCAAAGAACTCATAAGACAGAGGAAGTCTTGTACAAATTGTGAGAGTTCGTCGTTAACCCAGGCACTGAAGTCCTCCAGTACCATCAGCCTGGGGGAGTCCAGTACCAGATCGACAATGAAGTCCGCCACCTCCTGCAAAAACTGATTCTTGCCACCTGGTGGACAATAGATGAGAGCAATTTTGCACACCACACCTGCGACTATGGTACGCTCAAAGGACCTGGTGTCCTTGACTGGCACATCCACAAGGCCTAAATCTGATTTAAAACAAATTGCTACACCCCTGCCCCATGACTCAACCTCGCACGGTGTATCACCGAGAAACCAGCTGGAATTGCTGATTCCAAAATGGGTCTGGCATTTTCATCCAGCCAGGTCTCAGTGATGCAAGCCAGATCGGATGACCCAACAAGATCAACTATAATGGCTGACTTGTTTTTAATAGATCTGGAATTGCACAACACTGCGCGGGTTGGGAGGGAAACCAGAGCAGTTCAAGGTACTGGCTCACTAGAAGTGAAGCCCTTGGGTATGGGCACTTGTTCAGTGCACCATTTCACCCCAGGGCATCTTCTGGACCCCACTACCCCAATCAGGCCACTCAGCTTAATCTCCCACCCTGGTCCCCCACCCCTCCTCCTCCTCCCTATGACTCCAACAGCCCTACAGTGGCCATACACTGCCGCTGACAAAGGGGGGGTGAGGTAAAGAGGTGGAGGTCCCGAAGCTCGGAGGGGGAGTAGCACCTGACAGGAAGATCCTTCATAAAGCATATCCTGATAGTGGATGTGGCACTACTTAAGCCAAACCAGGTAATTCAAATAAACAAACACCTAAATAAATATAACAAACCAAATAAGATAATTAATAATAACAGCAAAATCAATTATACAGATCAGACTGGGCTCTCACACCCAGTCAATAGTAAAAATAAAATCAAGATTCACAGTTAAACCAAATCCATGAAGAAATAAGTCATTGTCTGAGAGGTTCTCTTACAGCCTCCCACCTCGAGTAATATTGGAAATAATTGAATAAAACTAGGGGTCTCACTCCAAGTTAGTGGAAATATGTCCAAAAATCAAATAAAAATCCAAAATTAAAGAAAACTATGACTCTCACTCCCAGTTAGTAGAAATAAGTCCAAAGGTCAAATGAAGTCAAATTAAAATCCAAATGGGAGTCTAAGAGGTTCTCTCACAACCTCCCTCCAAAAACAACCACAAACAGAAACACAGAGGTAGGAATTCAAACCACAAGCCAGGACATAATTCATACTATCCCGGGCAGGAATTGTCCAGCCAAGAATTCAGATGAGGCAGACTTTCTTTGCCCAGCAGGCTCCAAGCGGGAAGGTAAGAAGCAAACCGACACAGCACCATAATAACTAGTTCAGGGTCTGAAAGTCTCCCATGATGGGAAAGAAAGGAGGGGGGATCCACACATACTGCAGGGCCCCAGACAACACAGAAGGCCCTGCCGTCTACCGACTTCAAGGCAATCTTTGCCTGTTACCACCCTACCCCCAATCCTCCAACCGGAGCCTGGAAAGCAGGGTCCAGAAAGCACCGGGTCTGCAGGTAACCCCCCAACCAACCCCAAACTCAGACTCAAAAAGAGCTTAGCAACAGTTGTTACTCATGACCCTGGTAGCTGTAATCGTCAGCAGTCCTAGACTAAACAGAGCCATGAACTACTCCAAGCTCCTTCCAACCTCCTTCAGGCCTCCAGATTAAATCGCCTGCTTGAAAAGTTCCCGGCAAATCTGAAGAAGATGTCCGATCTGAATCTGAGCAGATCAGTTCCCTCCACCAGGCAACTTAAGTCATGCCTGCTCCAGGAATTCTAGGCGCCAAACACTTGAAAACAACTTTGTACCCGTGCACTATAAAAACCACTGCAACATAACACGAACACTGCCACAAGATGCCCAGCATGATAAAAAGCTGAATAAAAGTTAATCAGGATTACAGAAAACAACACAAATAAACTCGACCTGAAAAAAATGCAAACTTACTGAATACCTCACTCCTTCAGCCCTATCTCAATATAAAACGCTGTTATAAAAAATTATATAAGAAATGAATAGAAAATAAATATAAAGCAAAAAAAACAAGCAAACAGAGCTAAAATGAAGCAAAAACACTGGCAGACTCATTGCAGCCACCATCTTATCAATTATACAGTACATCTAGAACAAAGCTTTGTAGATCACAATCACAATCATATTCGATTAAACCTGTAAAATACTCTAACAACATGTTTACAAAGGCAGAGGCAGCCATTACATTCCTTATAGCAAGTGGGAGATTATTCCAAACGTTCGACCCAGTATAAGCAAAGGCCCTTTGACTACTAGTTCTCATGAAAGGGAGATTCAAGATTCTATTGTCAACCCTACGTCTTAAGAAAAAAAACAGATCAAAATATTGAAAATGTCTGGACAAACTTAATGGAGCACCAGGCTTCCTAACTCTAAATGAAAATTTAGCCATAGAAACATAGAGGTTGACGGCAGATAAGGACCGCAAGGCCCATCCAGTCTGCCCATTTCTTTTTCTACCTTATAAACGTGCCATTGGCCTTTGCTCTGTCAGTGGCCTATCTATTCATACTCATCTGTATTGCTCCCTTATGCCTATCCCATGCCTGTTTGAAGCCCTGCACTGTATTCATAGCCACCACTTCTTGAGGTAGGCCTTTCCATGCATCCACTACTTTTTCTGTGAAAAAGAATTTCCTTACTTTCACCCTTAATCGGCCTCCCTCTAATCTCATGATGTGTCCTCTTCTCCTGCTATTTTTCTTGTATTTAAACAAGTTAGACTCTTTCACTTTGTTAATGCCCTTAAGGTGTTTGAATGTTTCGATCATATCACGTCTCTCCCTCCTTTGCTCAAGGGTATACATATGGAGCTCCGTTAATCTGTACTCATATGTCTTCTGATGCAGTCCCTGCACCATTTTGGTTGCCCTTCTCTGGACTGCCTCATTTTGGTTAATGTCCTTGTGAAGGTGTGGCCTCCAGTACTGCATGCAGTGCTCCAGATGGGGCCAATCCAGTGTCTTGTAAAAAGGGATTATTACCTCCATCTTACGACTTGTGATACCCCTACTAATACACCCTAACATCCCCTCTAGCCTTACCTACTGCTTTAGAAGTCTGCTTGGATAATTTCAGGTCATCAGTGATGATGATGCCCAAGTCTCTTTCTTCCTTTGTGATTGCCAGCAACTCCCCTCCCAGCCTATAGGTGGCTTCAGGTTTTCTTTTCCCTGTGTGCATGATTTTGCACTTCTTTGCATTAAATTCCAGTTGCCGCTCTTCTGACCATTTTGCTAGTTTATCCAGATCTCTTCTCATTCTGGGAGGGTGGGCAGAGGGAGACTGTGAAAAGGCAGAGATACTAAACAAATATTTTTGCTCAGTATTTACAAATGAAGGGGGGGGTACCTAAAACAAACAGTAGAAACACTCTGGATACAGAAGTTGATACCAGCCCATTTACAGGAGAAAGGGTTGTGAAAGAACTCTTAAAACTGAAGGTGGACAAAGCAATGGGGCCTGATGGGATTCATTCCAGAATTCTAAAAGAACTAAGGGTAGAACTAGTGACTCCACTGACTACTCTCTTTAACAAATCATGGGAGGATCGGGTGGTACCCGAGGACTGGAGGAGGGCAGATGTGATTCCCCTTCACAAAAGTGGGAGCAAGGCAGAAGCAGGAAACTACAGACCTGTTAGTTTAACCTCAGTGATAGGGAAAATGATGGAATCACTTCTGAAGAAAAGAATTGTCCAGTATCTAGAGGCCAGAGGGCACAGGACCCAATGCAGCATGGATTCACAGTGGGAAGGTCATGCCAGACGAATCTGATAGATTTCTTTGACTGGGTGACCAAAGTAGTAGATCAGGGAGGGCTATGGACGTGGCCTACCTAGACTTTAGCAAGGCATTTGACACAGTCCCACACAAAAGATTAATATACAAGTTAGCCAGCCTGGGAGTGGGTCCCAAGATGACAGCCTGGGTAAAGAATTGGCTAAAGAATAGAACACAGAGAGTAATAGTAAACGGAGTCCACTCTGAAGAAAGGGGGGTTACTAGTGGGGTACAGCAGGGTTCAGTATTAGAACCGGTCCTCTTCAATGTCTTTATAAGCGACATTGCAGAGGGACTGGAAGGAAAAGTATGTTTCTTTGCAGATGACACAAAGATCTGCAAAAGAGTTGATGCACAAGGTGGGGTGGAAAGGATGAGATGGGACTTGGCAAGGTTAGAGGAATGGTCAAATGTGTGGCAGCTTAGATTCAATGCTAAGAAGTGCAAGGTAATGCACCTGGGAAAAAAAAACCCAGGGGAGAAGTACACAATGGGGGGTGAGATACTAACAACAACAAAAATGGAAAGGGACCTGGGGGTAGTCATATCAGATAACCTAAATGTGGGCAAGCAATGTGAGAGGGAGCAAGGAGGGCTGGGGATTCTGGGATGCATAGGAGAGACAACACCAGTGAAAACAGGAAATTATTATCCTCTGTACAGACAGCTGGTCAGACCCCATCTGGAGTACTGTGTGTAGTTCTGGAGACCCAATCTCCGCAAAGACATAGACAGGATGGAAGCTGTCCAGAGGAGGGCACTAAAATGGTGCAGGGTCTGCACCAGAAGACATATGAAGAGAGACTAAAGGAGCTTAATATGTATAGCCTCGAGGAAAGGAGGGAGAGGGGAACATGATAGAAACTTTGAAGTACCTCAAGGGAATCAACAAAGTCCAAGAGGGTAGCATCTTTCAAAAAAAGAGGTGTACAAGAACAAGGGGGTGCAATTTGAAGATGAGGGGGGGCAGCTCAGAGGTAATTTAAGGAAGTATTTTTTCACAGAGAGGGTTGTGGATGCATTGAATGGCCTTCCGGAGGAGGTTGTGGAGTCAAAAACATTGGTGGAATTCAAGCATGCATGGGACTGTCATAGGGCCATTCTAGGGGGTGGGAGTAGGAAGAAGTAGGCTGCTGGTTAACTAGGATCTGCAGCTTATCCAGTAGGTAGGGAAATGGGCAGACTGGGTGGGCCAAGCGGTCCTTATCTGGCATCAAATTCTATGTTTCTATGTATCTATGCATACCCCATCTGGATCATCTACTCTGTTGCAGATCTTGGTGTCATCTGCAAACAGACAATCCTTACCCTCTAGTCCATCTGCAATGTCACTGATGAAGATACTGAAGAGGACTGGCCCCAGGACTGATCCCTGAGGCACCTCACTTGTGACTTGCATCTCGTCTGACTGTATACCATTTACCACCACTCTCTGTTTTCTGCCTGTCAACCAGTTTTCCACCCAGTTGACCAACTTCTGACCCACCCCTAGCCTACCCAGCTCATTTATCAATCTTCTGTGTGGAACAGTGTCAAAAGTTTTGCTGAATTCAAGGTAGGCGACATCAACTGCTCCCCCTTGGTCCACCACTCTGGTCACCCAGTCAAAGAAACCTATGAGATTAGTTTGACAGGACCTTCATTTTGTAAACCCATGCTGTCTTGGATCCTGTGCCCCTATGGATTCCAGGTGTTGCACTAGCCTTTCCTTAAGGAGTGCCTCCATCATCTTGCCCACTACTGAGGTAAGACTGACTGGTCTGTAGTTCCCTGCCTCCTTCCTGATACCACTCTTGTGGAGCAGGATCACATGAGCCCTTCTCCAGTCTTCTGGGACCTCTCTTGTGCTCAGAGACTCACTAAACAGTTCTGCTAATGGCTCTGCTAGTTCCACCCTTAGCTCCTTAAGTACCCTGGGATGTATGCCATCAGGTACCATTGCCTTGTCAACCCTGAGCTTAGTGAGCTCTTGTAGGACCCTTTCTTTTGTGAAGGGAGTAGTGTTCTCCTCCCTCCCCCCCATGTCCATGGTTCTGAGCTGTAGGCCCTGCCCTACCTTCTCTTCAGTAAATGCTGAGCAAAAGTATCTATTTAGGATAGATGCATTTACAGGGTCCTCCTCCTCACCTGACATCTTTTCTCCTTTGAGCTTAGCAATACTCCCTCTGAACTTTCTCCTTTCACTAATGTATCTATAGAAAGTCTTGTCACCCTATTTTAATGTTCGTGCTAGTGTTTCCTCAGTTTGGGACTTTGCCTGCCTTACTGCCTTCACTACTTCCCTTAGGGCAGTTTGGCATGCCTCCCTATCTTCCTCCCGCTGTGTTCCTTTATATTCCCTGAAGGCCAGCCTTTTGGCTCTGACCTTTTCTGCTACTGTATTTGATAACCAAAGTGGTTTCTTCTTCTTTGCACTTCCTTTCTGTCTAACACAATGGGATGTTGCTTCAAGTATTGCATCCTTAATGCTTGCCCACTTTGCCTGTACCCCTCACCTGTGTTTCTTTTTGCCAGGGCTAACTTAACTCTGTTGGCCATCTTATCAAAGTCAGCTCCTCTGAGGTCCCATATTTTTGCCTTGGAATGGGATGATTTAGATGTAGTGGCCAAATTGAACCATACCATGTGATGGTCACTGGCCCCCAGGTGACCTTCTACCTGGAGATCTGTGTTCTCTTCCCTGTTAGTCAGTACTAGATCTATGATAGCCCTGTCTCTTGTGGGTTGTTGTACCAGTTGTTTGAGGCCCTCCCCCTGCAGGGAATCCACCATGTGTCCAGTTCTGGCAGATGTTCCTGCTGGTATTGACCAATCTGTATCCGGCATGTTGAAGTCTCCCATTATCAGAACCTCCCCTTTGGCTGTCATGTTTTGTATATCTTCTAACAGTAATGTGTATATGTCCTCCCCCTGGTCTGGGGTCCTGTAGGCAACCCCAGTTCTTGTGGCTGTCCCATTTCCTGTTTCCAGGGTGACCCACTGTTCTTCTGGCTCCTTATGTATATTCTGAATTTCTGTAGCTTTGATATTTTCATTGACATACAGGGCCACTCCACCCCCCCCTTTTTTCACCTTGGTCTCTTCTGAACAGTACATATCTAGGTACTGAAGTCTCCCAAGTGTGATTACTGGTAAACCATGTCTCAGTAATTGCTACTATGTCCAGTTTAGCCTCTGACATTATTGCCTGCAGGTCTGGAATCTTATTTCTCAGGCTGTGAGCATTTGTGTACATGATTTTCCATTGGCCAGATTTCAGTGTGTTAGTTGTTGGGTTAGGTTTTGCATTTCTCCAGTGCATCATATGGGGAGATGGACCTTTTTTACTACCTGGTGATGCAAATGAACTGCAAACATGCTGAATCCTTGTTTGACCACTAGCTGAGGGGGAAGCAGTGTTCTTCCCATTTGACGTATGGGGCGCTGCACCCCTCTTCCCATTTGCTAGTTTAAATATTCTGCAAAGACATCAAACATCTGCCCCAATGCACATCTGAAATTGAAAATTTAAATGTACTGGTAACCAACCCATTTCCTTTAGAACCATGCAATGATTTTTTTTTCTTAGAAGAAGCCGGAAAGGGAAGGAAATATAGTCAATTCAGTGCTTTACAGTAACTGGTAATTGCTATTTTTCTTTTAAAATTAGATTGTGGGCTTTTAGTGACACTGTACTTTCTTTGTTGTCTTTACTTAGAATTGTTTTTGGGCAGTTGAAAATTTAAAACATAGTGGTGGTGTATTTCTTTGCTGTCTTTAATTGCTGAAAATTTTTGACCCCCCCTTCCCTTCCCCAACTCTTAATTATATGCCCCTGTTAAATCTGATTGACAGGAGCTAAACACAGGGTATAGTAAGGGGTGTGGAGTAGATGGGGCATAAGGGAAGAAGCCCACCTTCAGCATGACAAGTGTTTTGACCTATTTATTTATTTATTTATTTATTTATTAGTTTATTTTCCTTTTTTTAAATGAAAAGTATCTGAGGATCAGTGGCAGGATTTTTAGGACAGTAAATAAATCAAAAGGGAACTAGGAGAGCTTCAGTAGCAGACAAGTAGTGGAATAGCAGTATAACTGCAGTATATGTGGGGAGTAGTGCAATGCAGTGGCTGTGGGACAGCCATATTCAGGCAGACCTTCTGGACACTGAGGTACTGCCCTATCTGCATGCATCTCTCTGGACTGCAGGATGAGGTAGACAGACTCAGAGTGGAAGAATACTGGTTCAGGAGTACCATCACCCCTATCCAGAGACCACACAGTCCAATGCAACTGCCTCAAAGAATACCAAGAATGAGGAGCACTTGGATGACAGTGGGCTCAGGAAGGATTAGAGTGGTCAGGCAGAGGCACATCCCAGATCCTATTCCACTCAAGAACTCATATGCCACACTGGCAAATGGGGACAACCAAATAGAGGTACCCAGAGAAGTGGAAGGAAAAGATGTGGAGGTTAGCCAAGGAGGTGACCTCAGCAGTGAAAGCAGTGGACCCCAGAGGAGGAGGAAGAAAATCCTGGTGGGAGACTCCATCATAAGAGGGATCCAGCTAGGAACACAGGAGAGAGAGGACAGGGAGGTGAGGTGCCTACCAGGTGCCACTGTATGGAGGGATGGAAGTATAATCCTGGGGATCACTGGAAAGGCAAGACAGGAGGGTGAGCTGGATACCATTATCCACCTAGGCACTAATGACCTGGCAAATGGGGAGCCAAAGGAAGTTCAGGAAGAGTTTAGGAAATTGGGGAGGGGTCTCAAGCAAGTAGTTACTTCTGTCACTTTCTCAGAAGTACTACCTGCGAGAGGCAAGGGAGAGCATAGGGGTACCTGCACCAGGAACTTTAACTCATGGTTGAAGAACTGGTACTATGAGGAAGGGTTTGGATTCATTGGTGACTGGGGACCCACCTGGAAGGATTGAAGTTTGTTTAAGCCTGATGGCCTGTATCCATCCTGGAGGGGACTCCAAGCACTCAATGATAAGTTTAAATGCTACATTGACAAGCATTTAAACTAGTCAAGGGGGTGGCAGGTGGACAGCAAGGAGGGTACCTACTTGCTCACCTTCACATCTAGCAGTGGAGCCAGAGAACCAGAGGAGTGGCTATCTCTACCAAGCAGTGTGCAAAAGATGGAGATTAGCACCCAAGAAGTGGATAGGCAGAAAAGGGGCAAAATTCATCAAAAGGGCAGACAGCAAGGAGAACCAGGGATAAAGGACAACCAAGGAAGGGGCTGGAGTAGCACAGCAAAACAGTCTAGGGAGGTCAAATCATGGACGCCATGTGTGCAAATGCCAGGAGCCTTAGCAACAAGATGGAAGATCTGGAGTCTGCCACGGTGCAGTCAGACCTGGACATTGTGGCCATCACTGAAACCTGGTGTAATGACAACCATGACTGGGAGATGGCCATACCTGGCTACAACATATTCAGAAGAGACATGGAAAGCAGAAAGGGAGAAGGAGTGGCACTGTATGTGAAAAATGACACAAGGGCCACAGAGATCCAGAAGGAACAAAATTGGGAAGAGATACTGTGGGTTAGCTGGAAAGGAAAATGGGGCCAACCGTCCACACAGGTGTGGTCTATAGACCACCAGCCCAGGAGGAAGAAACAGATAGGGAGCTGATGATAGCCATCCAAGGGATGGCAGACAAGAGTGAGGTAGTACTTATTGGAGACTTCAATATTCCAGATTTGGACTGAAGCATCCCAGCAGCAACAACAACTAGGAGCTGATTTATCCTGGACTCCCTTCAGGGTGCCTTCCTCAAGCAACTGGTCATGGAACCAACTCAGCAGAAGGCAATACTGGACCTTGTGCTTACAAACAGGGACAGTGTAAAGGGGGTAACAATGGGGAAGCACCTAGGAAACAGTGGCCACCAGTCATTGTGGTTTGAAATCACAGAGCAGAACCAAACCACACAAAAACACGTATCCTGGATTTTAGGGGGGAAGACTTTGGGAAAATGGGGAGCTACTTGAAAGAGGCATTAAGGGGAATAGTGCAGGAATCAGGGGTTGAGAAACAGTGGGCAGTATTTAAAATGGGGATTACAAGAGCAACAGAATTATGCATTAAGCAGGTTAGCAAGAGGAAAAGGAAGAGGAGACCATTATGGTTTTCCAAAGAGGTAGCAAACAAAGTGAAAGTCAAAAAGATTGCATTCAGGCAATACAAAAAGACACAGGCAGAAGAGGATAGGGAGAAGTACCAGGAGAAGCAAAGGGAGGCATGGAGGTCAGTAGGGGAAGCCAAAGCTCAGACAGAAGAACACATTGCAAAATCAGTGGGTAGAGGGGACAAAACCTTTTACAGGTACATAAGTGAAAAAAGAAAGGCAAAGGGAGGGATAGTGAGACTGAAGGGGGAGGATGGGGGCCATGTGGAGGATGACAACAGTAAAGCTGACATATTGAATGGGTATTTCTGCTCAGTCTTTACTGAGGAAGAGGAGGGTAATGGGTCTGAAGGGAGTACAGGGGGTGAGAATGGTACAGAAATGGACACAAGTCCCTTTACATGAGAAAGGGTCCTGAAGGAACTGGAAGTAATAAGAGTTGATAAAGCAACGGGGCCAGATGGGGTGCACCTCATGGTCCTTAAAGAACTAAGAGAGGTGGTGGCTGAACCTCTGGCTATGCTGTTTAGCCAATCACTGAAAACAGGGGAGGTACCAAAGACTGGAGAACAGCAGATGTAGTCCCCTTATACAAAAGTGGAAACAAAGAGGAAGCAGGGAACTACAGACTAGTCAGCCTCACCTCGGTCATGGGGAAGATCATGGAAGCACTACTGAAGGTGAGATTGGTGGAACATCTGGTTGTTAATGGACTACAGGACCCAAGGCAGCATGGTTTCACCAGAGGGAGGTCATGTCAGACCAACCTAGTTGAATTTTTTTGACTGGGTTACTAGGGAGGTGGATCAGGGGAGGGCAGTGGATATGGCCTATCTGGACTTCAGCAAGGCTTTGACACTGTGCCACATAGAAGACTATTACACAAACTGGGGAATATGAGTGTGGGCAGGACAGTAGTGTGGTGGGTAGGTAACTGGCTGGGTGGCAGGACACAGAGGGTGGTGGTAAATGGCTGTCACTCCACAGAGGGAAGATTGACCAGTGGGGTACCACAGGGATCAGTGCTGGGACTGGTCCTATTCAACATCTTCATCAGTGATATTGCACAGGACCTAGAAGGCAGAATTTCACTGTTTGCTGATGACACAAAGCTCTGTAACAGAGTAGACACACCAGAGAGTGTAGACAGAATAAGAAGGGACCTGCAGAAACTTGAAGAATGGTCAGGGGGTTGGCAGTTGAAATTCAATGCAAAGAAGTGCAAGACAATGCATATGGGGCACAAAAACCCTGGCACAATGTATCAGTTGGGGGTGAGGATATAGCATGCACTAAGCAGGAAAGAGATCTTGGGGTTATCATCTCGGATGACCTCAAGGTAGGGAAACAGTGTGACAAGGCAGCAGGTCAAGCAAATAGGATGCTGGGTTGCATAGGCAGGGCCATCACCAGCAGGAAAAGGCAGGTCATGATTCCTCTATACAAGACACTAGTGAGGCCACACCTGGAGTACAGTGTACAGTTCTGGAGACCTTACCTACGTAAGGACATAGACAGGGTAGAGAAGGTTCAAATGAGGGCAGCAAAGATGGTGCATGGATTATATCACAAGTCCTATGAGGACAGGTTGAATAAACTGAACATGTACTCCCTGGAGGAGAGGAAGGAGAGAGGGGATTTGATAGAGACATACAAGTATCTTACAGGGAGGAACAGGGTGCAGGAATACACTATTTTTAAGTGAAAAAGATGTTCCAGGACTAGAAGGCATGGGATGAAGTTGGAGGGAGGACAATTCAGAGGAAACGTGAGGAAGAATTTCTTCACAGAACGGGTGGTGGACAAGTGGAACACCCTGCCAGAGGAAGTGGTGGTGGTGGAAACAATCATGGGATTTAAGAATGCATGGGATAGACATAAAGGAATTCTGGAGGTCAGGGTTGAGGGGCAACAGAATTTTAAGAAAAGATAAACTGAACTTACAAGCTCAAATGGGCAGACTGGGTGGGCCATAGTCCCTTATCTGCTGACACTGTCTATGTATCTATGTACTGTATCTATGATGTGTTGTTCAAGGCAACATTAATGCAAATTTTCTAGTTAACTGAAGCAAAGCTGATTTCTCTGCTACCACCTTCACAGAAGTATTGTCAGTAACCAAATAACATAATTTATTATAGGAACAAGACACTGCTTAACAATTACCATTTTGGTTTCAGTAGTAAGAAAATAATGCTGCCTGTATAGTAAAGAGATCTTAGAATGAATTGTAGAAGTGACCATTACAAAATGTGTCTCATGACTCAAAGTGGCATCCAATGTAACACCCAAATACTGGAAATTAGAACTGTGCTCATAACATGCCCCATGCAAAGCAGTGACATGTAGACTCTGTTCATAATACTGAACCCTAGCCCTAGTCCCAAATAACATAGTTTTGCTTTTTGCACGGTTCAGAACCATTCTATTAGCCTCACACCAACGTTGCAAAGTGCAACTTTCTGCTGATAAAATTTTGCTTAAATCAGCAACAGATATACTGTGTGAATAAATAACCATGTTGTCTTCATATAATGTGAGTTTGGCATTCACAAGCACTGAACTGATTTTATCAAAAAGTAAAGAAAACAATACAGGACCACGTATGGAGCCCTGTGGGACTCTTAATTGGTGCTCTATCAGAGATAACGCCACAAAACCTAACTCTCCGATATCTATCTCTAAGATAATTCTTAAATCAATTTAGAGCAAAGTTTCCAACTCCCAAAGAACTCAAGAAAGAAAGAAATCAATAGTTCATGATCTGCCAGATCAAATGCCTTGGTCAAGTCCACAAATGTGGCCAAGTAAGGCAACTCCTCTTCATATCCTCCAGGACCACACCTGTGAACTCGACTAAGATGTATCAGTAGCTCGACCCTTCCTAAATCCATGTTGAGCCTGATACAAAAGATCATACTGTTTAATAAATGCTGTGAACTGATTATACATGATTATACATGATAAGGGACTGGAAGGAAAAGCATGCCTCTTTGCATATGACACAAAGATTTACAACAGGATTGATACACAAGGGGGTGTAAAGAATGCGAAGGGACTTGGCAAGGCTGGAGGAATGATCAAAAGTATGGCAGCTTAGATTCAATGCAAAGAAATGCGAAGTAATGCACCTGGGAAACAAAAAAACAAGGAAAGAGCACACAATTGGAAGGGGGGGTACTAACAACAACAACAAAAATGGAAAGGGACATGGGATGGTCATATCAGCTGACCTAATGGTAAGCAAGCAATGTGAGAAGGCAGTAAGGAGGGCTGGGGGGATACTGGGATGCATAGAGAGTGGCATCACCAGTAGAAAACAAGAAGTTGTTGTCCCTCTGTACAGACAGTTGATGAGACCCCATCTGGAGTACTATGTGCAGTTCTGGAGACCCCATCTCTGGAAGGACATAGACAGGATGGAGGCAGTCCTCAGGAGGGCAACTTTGCAATGGTGCAAGGTTTGCACCAGAAGCCATATGAAGAGAGACTAAAGGAGCTATATGGGTATACCCTCAAGGTAAGGAGTGAGAGGGGGGACATGATAGAAGCTTTCAAGTACGTCAAAGGAATAAACAAAGTCCAAGAGGGTAGCATTATTGAAAAAAAGAGATGTGAAAGAACAAAAGGGTACAATTTAAAGATAATGGGGGGATGGCTCAGGGGCAATGTGAGGAAGTATTTTTTCACAGAGAGGGTGGTGGACGCATGGAATTGCCTTTCTGAGGAGGTCATGTGGTCAAAAACAGTGGGCAAATTCAAGAATGCATGGGGCAGACATAAGGCAATTCTGGTAGGATGAAGTAGTCTGTTGGTTAACTAAAATATTTAAAAACCAAAAAAGTTATAAGGCTATGCTGCATTTTGCAAACTCAGGCTCATAAGTTTGGTAATATTCAATATTTTTACACCAAATTTTCAACATAGCCATTTCTTTAAAGCACCTCATGACTGTGGCAGCTGCCATTTTTCAACTCCTGCCCAAAATGTGTTTTTCCATCCCGAAAGATTATTTCATAGTCCTTGTGCTAAGTCACCTTCCGGTCAGGAGTTGACCATTTGCTCTGCCCTTCTTCATGAGGCAGGGTCATAACAAGGCTATGTTGAAAATGTGGTGTGCAAATATTACAAAGCAACAAATTTATGAACCTACATACACACAGGCTCATAACATTGGTAATTTTCAATATTTTTTGTCCAGATGCCTCACCTGCAGCCCGATCAGCTCTGGCCAGAGTTTGTTTTTATCATGATCACATTTTTTGGTGAGTTCCCACATCAGAGAAACATACTCAGGATGAATATCAAAAGGCCAATCCAATACTTACAGTGAAGCAATAAGACATAATGGTGTGTGAATTGAACAAGTATGACTGCTTGTCCAGGTGAGTAGTGAGGCATGAGGCTGCAGGTTTTATTGCATTTATAAAATTGTGTTTAATTTTTTTAAAACATTCTTCTGACTGTTAAAAATTTTTACATGAGTAAAAACTGAGCAAATTAGCTTAAGTGCAGATATAGTAGTCCTCACACCTATTACACAATGATGTCACTTTTATTATTCCTGTAGCTTTTGTCCTGCTTTGAGAACCATACTTATAGTGTGCTTGTAGTCCCCCTGTTTGTAATACTATGGTACATAGCATGTAACATACAAAGCTAGGTGTTGGTTTTTCTGTCTGACCCGCGAGCAACATTAAAGTTTATATTTTCAGTTTATGTGACCAAGTTGTTCATTTACTTATGGACAAGATCAAACCTAACTAACTAGTTGTTTTGGCTGAAGCATGTTAGTTGCAGCAACTGAGGAAACAGAGTGAGCACATAGCAGGAGGTGGAGAATAAGCATGTGGGAAACAAATGCCTCAATAAACTGTGTCTAGGGAAAGACTCACACTTAAAAATCACTCAATAAAAGGAAAATCATTAGGAGGAATTGATTTTTTTACAGGGTAGTACTTGAAACACAAACTGAGGTGAAACCAGTGAGACAAGATCCTAATCAGCATCAGGGATGGAGGGAGGAGACATGCTGCTGGAGTAGCATTGTGAGCACCAGTTGTCACAGACAGGATGGAGGATTTATAGAGGAAAACAAATTAAATGTTTCTGAGTCTGGATGAAATGACCTATGAGGGATGGCTAATGCACTTCAATAGGTATGCCCTGGAAGATAGAAGGAAGAGGGGGACTATGACAGAGACCTTTAAATACTTCACAATGGTAAATAAGGTAATGGAAGGAAGTATTTTTTAGAAGAAAAATGCTCAAGAACAATGGTACATGCCATGAAGCTGTATTGGGGTAGATTTAGGAGAGATACTAGGAAGTTCTTCTTTACAGAGAGAGTGGTGGATTCCTGGCACCATCCTTTAGTGGAGGTGGTGGGTAGTAAAACAGTGTCCGGGTTCAAGAATGCATGGGATAGGCACAGCTTAAGGTAATCATAGTGGAAATGAAGGGGAGAGGGAAACACAGCATTAGATCAAGTAGGATCTGTGGTAACAATGTAAGCATGAAGGGCAAGCACGCATTGAGCATGACATGTAGAGCATTAAATGCTTGTTACGCATGATGGCTAGAAAGGGCACAAAGCTACATCTGCAAGCAAGGCATAGGCAGAGCAGATAGATGCTGAAAAATTGGGCCAGGAGGGAAAATATCAGCAGCCACCAGTCCCCTCTACCCCACCACAGTGAGTGACAGGTGGCTTGAAGTAACAGGTGAGACAGTATTTATTCGGTTAGTAGGACAAAAGGAGGCATATCTGCCTATCGAGATTGTCGCCCACATGTGTGGGTCAAATTATACCATTCTATGTTTTGAGTAATACTAGATAGTAATACTATCTAGAGCATTTTTAAAGCAGTTCCCATTACCACGGTCCACCACCTCTTGCAGCAGCTTATTCCATGCCTTGACAGTCCTTACTGTAAAGTCATTGTCTCTTTACTGTAAAGTAAGTGTTATTCTCCATTTGTTTGAATTGTTATTGTAAATAATTAATATTACTTACTTCAATTGTATGTTGTATTTTTTCCTTGTACATAGGTTTTATATCTTATGCGTAGACTTGTTTGGTATGCACTTGTTTTTGGTTTTACTTTTTTTGTTGTTGTCAATGTTCACATAGGAAGACTTTAACTGAAACAGTTTCATATCCAGTGTGCTTTCTTTTGTGTTTGTAGTTTGACAACAGATTAAATCAACACTAGGGATAGTTATTGTGTTAGTGGTCAATTATGGTTCTTTGGTATCATCTTACATTCCACACAGTGTTCCAAGGTTTACAGTGGTGGTGACAGATGATCAGGTAGGCATATCCAGTCTCCAGTATACAATGTTTTGGAAATTCACATTGCATAGATAGCTCAAAACATATCACATGATCATATGTAAATCTTGTAACGCACAACTGGTAAAGATGCAATTCATAAAATGTTGACATTTCTTGCAAAACATATTTCCCCTTTGACTTATAATGGGAACTTAAAAATGTCACAACTTTTGAATGCCTTAGTATTTTTTCACCAAACAAAAAGTAGCATATTTGGCTACCAAAGCTTTTTCAAACAAGCCATCTCACAGAGTGGCATGCCACACAATGGTTGTTCAGGGCCACGTCCAAAATCCCAAAAACTACCTCCAGAAATGGATAATTTTGCATTTTCAGCATTTTCATATGCAAAGACCATAAGTCCAACCAAAACACAATTTGGCGTATCAAGAGATCTACCATGCCCCACTGGGCATTCCAAATTTCAGGCAAGTCCGTTGAATGGGTCCAAAGTTATTAACACCCACATTTTTTGACTTTACTATGTAAGTGACGGCAGAACACTAACTATAGTAATGTGACCGTGCCACTGTAATATATAAAAGACAAAGAACCTCTATGCGCAGACACTGAGGCAAGGGTTACCCCAAAGGGCATTTGGCTGGGAAGCCAAGTTTCAAGGAAATACAAAATCACACATGCCCACACAATGCAAAGCATCAGGGGCTGCATATGCAAATCACCACAGAATATTATGCTGGTTCAACTTTAAGCAGAATTGCATAGTGCCGAAAGGACTCTCACACAGTTTGCAAAGGGTGCTAACAGATGACATAGACACATGTTTCATCCTACCAGGACTCATCAGTATGCCTCGTCTGTTTGACACCCCAGTGGAATGAACCAGCTACCCTAAGATGGTCTGTCTGGGTTATGTTGTGGTGAACCCATTAAAATAAAAAACTATTTAAAAGACAAAGAACCTCTGTGCACAAACACTGACAACTGTAATATATATGTGTATATATATATATATATATATATATATATATATATACTATATATATATATATATATATATATATATTCATTACAAAAACAACATTAATGCATCAGTTAGGGTTGATGTCACAGTGACAAAAGTTTGGAAATTCGATGTTAGGGTTACCACCCCTACCACCACCACCACCCTACAGGAACCAACAGGCATTGGGGCATGCCATGGGGTCATTAGGCTCAAGTCTCACCCCATTCCAGGACTTCAACAGTGTCCAGCTCTGGTTTTGCTCAAATCAGGTTTACTTCAATGCAGAAAAGGTCTCCATGACCTTCAGCACAAGGCAGAGACTTTCATGGCTCCACTCCACCCTTGCCTTCCACACCCTCGATGGGACTGCTCTGGAGGTTAGCTCCTCCTTTAGGTATCTCAGTGTCTGACTTGATCAGCACCTAGACCGTTCTGTGCATATCAATGCCATCCACAAAAAACCACACCCCAGACTGGGTGCCCTCTACTGTAATGATGGATGCATCCCACTGCTGGCTCACCATGCTATGATACAGAAAATGATTCTGCCTGTTATCGACTATGGGGATGTAGTCTAGAGTGCCATCCCCAAGTCCACCCTTGCCAGACTGGACTCACTCTTCCAAGCCTTTTGTCATTTCACCCTTGACTGTCCCTACTGCACCCATCATTGTGTCCTATATCAGTCACTGGGCTTTTCCTCACTGTAGACCCACTGTCTTACACACTGCACTTGATTCACAGCTCAGTTCTGGTCCCAGTTCCTGCCCTCTACCTCTCCTTGGCACTTTCCTCCACTCCTCTTTCAGCTTACTCACTCAGGCACAGTGATAATAGACTCTTATCTTTCTCACACATATCCTCTTCTGCAGGCCAGTCAACCTAAGCTGTGAAACTCCCTCCTGGCAGATATTCAGCATGCATCTTCTGCCTGATATCTCTATGCTCACCTCACTGATCACTTCTCCTCCACTTGCACATGTGTATAACTAAAAGCTGCTCCTAGTCTTCCTCCTCCTCTACTGTAACTATGGCTCAGTACTGTAATTGCTCATTTGTATTACACTGTACACCTGCAGTGTTCTTATGCACCTTGTTGTATGTATCACACTTAAACCTCTATTATTTTCTTTTTCTAGCTCTGTACAGGCTGTACTTGCTCATTTGTTTATTGTTGTTGTCCAACTACCACTGTATTACTGCATTGTAATTTAGTGTATTGCATTGTACTCCCCCCTCCCCTTCCCCCCAGGATGCATCTGGAATCGAGCAGTACTCTGCTCAGTGTGCCTTCCTGGCTAAACTTTTAAATAAATAAATAAACACAATTCCATATGTAAACAAGCTGACACTCTACAGTATAGGAGAATGGGGTGACAGTTAGGTCTGACAACCCCATGTCATGCCCCAATGCACGTCGGTGTCTGTAGGGTCGGGGTGGTGGAGTGGTAGGAGTGGTAACCCTAACTTTGAATTTCCAAACTTTTATCACTGTGACATCAACCCTAACTGATGCATTAATGGAGATTTTTGCAATGAATTTCCCTTCTTTTTGAGAGTGTAATGTAAGAGGTTAGTGATATGTGTTTGTGGAAGTGAGAATCCTCTGGACCCTACACTCCCTTCACGTTGCCCATATTTTTGTATAATGGTATGTGTCTGTGGGAGCACAGGACCTCTGGGCCCTGGAGCACAGGACCTCTGGGCCCTGGAGCACAGGATCTCTGGGCCCTGTGCTCCCACTTACACATAAGTATGGAGCCATACAGCAGCCCCATACTACTGACATGGAACCCTTGTAACACTTAATTGGCAATATCTCAGTAACTGTAGCAACTATGGAAAAAACTCCACTGTAGTTGTAGTCATGGCTTTGAAACCTCGACATATGCTTAGTCCTCTTAGAGGACTTCAACAATTCCCTAAACGTGGACATAGCTGCTGGTAGCGATAAATCCGTATCTCGAAATGTTTCTGAGATACGGGAGCTGAAAGGCGCTACGGGTATCTCAGTGTTATCCTATGGGAAATTCCTCAAATTTGGAATGCTGTAACTATAGGTCCATTGAATGTTTTGGGACCAAACCACCGAAAGGCACATCTGTGGGGCTAGGGCTTGCCACCCTGCAAATTTCAGCCCAAAAGCACAATACACCTTGACACAATGAAGTGACAAAGGAAACAACCCATTGGATAATGTTTTCGAGCATTGTTTTTGTGAAAACAAAAATGTTTTTGCAACAACAAAAATGTTTTTGTGACATCCCTGTACCTTATAATGAAATGTTTTCTTGCACAGAAAAATATTTTCGAGAACGTTTTCGCAGTGCACATATAAATGTTCCCAAAGGCTAAAATAGGACATGAAAAACTTGCATAACTTTTGAACAGATTAAGATTTTTTTTACCAGATCTTCAAAAGGCACCAGTTTAACACAGGCCACATATAGACATGAAAATCTGATCCACTCAGACACATCCTTCAGTCCTTTAAGCCCAACCGAAAAATGCACAAAAGTTGAGGATTTTTCACTTCTTTGATTCTCCACAGTTCCGCAACCACATATCTAACTGGATTGAAACTTTCCAGATCAAGAGATCTATGCTTGGATGTCACAGATGCAAATATCAGGCAAATCAGACAAACAGTTGTAAAGGTATTAAGGTGCATACTTTGGGGTTTAACATTAACGTGGCCCACCAACCCTAACTATATCTGCACTACCGTGCAGGAATATTATATATATATATATATATATATATATATATATATTTATTTTTTAATTGCTGTGTTTATGCTACTAGAATAGTATGATGGAACTACAAAGAAAATGTGTATGGTAAAGTGGTATTGTGAAATGTATACTACTAGGTATATATATATATTTACAGTGGAAATATCACAGATGTGCAATGAACTGTGAGATGACTGCTACTAGATATGCACATCCTGTGCTCAAGCAATTAGTAGTACTGTGAATCCAGCAGTGCATGCAACAGTGAGCATGTGTCTGGTACATGAATAGGGTTCTACCTCTCAAGGTTTGCTTCCTGATCACTCCTGCAGCTTGCATCAAATCTCTCTGGTAGTGCTGTGCGGAATGTGCAATTCCATCAGCAGAATTAGTGTGGAATGACCATTTCGCCAGCAGAATGTCCACTAGAATGTTACTGGTTCTTCTGTGGAATTCTGCCTGCTGTGAGCCACAGAATAATAGTCCCACAGAACAGCATTTTTTTCATGGAAAGTCATTCTACAATCATTTTTGTGGAAAATATTGAGATCCATGGAACAAAATTCAGTAGAAATGCTGCAGAAAACTCAGCCTACATTTTTCTGCTGTGGAACTCCGACATTCTTTTTCCATTGAAATTCGACAGAATTTTAGCAGAATTTTGAGAATTCTGAAATTCCTCACAGCACTTCTCTCTGGTGCACCATCCTTCTGGTGCATGGCCCCTGGCACACCGGCAATTGGTGCAAGCCACTATTTGTCTGGCTTGTGCCAAGCTTTGAGAATCAGGCCCAATGTTTTGTATTATGTACTAGCTTGAATTTCAGAGCTCATTGATGACTATGCCCCAGTAGACCTGGTGTTACATGGACTTGCTGATACTTGAACCAGACTATGTTCCCCTGGAGCTGCTGATTTGTGTATTATCATGGGAAATTCTCTGTGTACCATGTCAGTGTCCTTGATGTAGAACCTTTGTAAAAGAGCACTTGTACTCAAAGATGTTATTTGAACAACTAAATAAATAAAGGTATATAGTCAGACAGTAACATTTGGAGACCGTGTATGCAAAACATGTACAGTTCAGATTTGAATGCTATCTACAGAATAAGTAACATACACATTAATATATGTTACCACCCCTGTTGTCCTAGACCATTTTAATATAATCAGGTAAACTCAAGAGCTGCCATGGATGGATTATAGGTCAGGGTCACATTACAGTGAAGGGAAATAAGAAAAAGTATAGAAGGAGAGACAGAGATGCAACGCATGGAAGGTGAAGTGAGGTGAGTATTTGGCAGTGCACTATTTTCAGAGCTGGGAGAACATGGCCATTTAAAGGTCTGGATATTTCTTGTTGACTTTCATTGTCTGGATAAGAGCTTTAACATATTAGAGAGGCAGCTGAAAAAGCTTTCTTTCCTTGGGGTTTGAAAGTTTGGGGGAATATTCAGTATGTCCCTGACTTGTGACCTTAGTTGGTCAATAAGTACTATCTGTTAAAGAGATTTTGAAGGTATTCAAGGTAGGAGCCATTAACATACTGTATTTGTATAATTATGAGGACCACATGAATTAAGGGCACAGGCAGATAGAAGTCCAAGGCTAGAATATAGGTGACAGTAATGTGTGTGTCTGGCACAACTGAGAGGACATCTGTACGTGCTGTTAAATGTCACAGTGATTTTAAGTACTGATGCACAATTGTCAGTCCTAAATCTGATAAAAGAGATTGCTGGAGCAGGAGTTTCCTGGTGCTGATGTCAAGGCAGTTGTGAAGCTGCTAAAGTAGGCTAATATTTTGATGGGAGCTTTAGACTATTCTAGAGATGCTATTATTTTATTTTGTTTTTATTTTATTTCAGAATTTGTTAAGCAGGTAAAAAAGCACTGGGCCACATGGTTCTTCTACAGGCTTGACTAGGGTACACTTAACAAGATATAACATGTTTATATTAGCTACATCGCTATTAACTGGACCATCAGCAAGACACAACACCTTAAAAGATGTACTTACATACACTCACTCACTTAAAATACACACTAAAATTAATAATGCAGGGATCAGGTTGTTGTTACTGATTCCAAAAGTTATACTGTAAACACAAAGTTCAAAAAAACATAAGATTGTTGCAGTTACATTGGACTTTGGACACTAATAAATGTTTCAAAGATTATTTGAACTGGTAAGTATTTAGTACTATATGTTTCATATATCTAATGGCTGACTGTTTCAAAGTTTTACTGCAGTTTGTTTAAAAGCTCTTCTTTTATAGTTTTACACAATGTCTTATCAAGAGTTACATCAAAGAGATATCAAGGTCTGTTGTTGTTTAAATAGTGCAGCATGGAGACTGTTTTCTGTGGTATATACAATTTCATAGACAAAACACGATATACAATCTGTCTCTTTGGACAAAGGGAAACCAATTAAATTTTTCATACAGTATGCACTTACGTTATTTTTTCTTAGCTCTTAGATCAAATCTACAATCATGTTGTACACACAGACATCTGCCAGAGCTAGACAGTGGATTCCCTGCAGGGAGAGGGCCTCAAACAACTGGTACAAAAAACCCGTAAGTGACAGAGCTATCCTAGATCTAGTACTGACTAACAGGGAATGGATGACAGATCTCCAGCTAGAAGGTCACCTGGGTGCCAGTGACCATCACATGGTATGGTTCAATTTGGCCACTAGAACAAAATCAGCCCATTCCAAGGCAAAAATGTGGGACTTCAGAGGAGCTGACTTTAATAAGATGGCCAACAGAGTTAGGCTAGCCCTGGCAAAAAGAAATACAGGTGAGGAGGTACAGACAAAGTGGGCAAGCATTAAAGATGCAATACTTGAAGCAACATCCCATTGCGTTAGTGAGAAAACGCAGTGCAAAAGAAGAAGGAAAGCACTTTGATTCTCAAACACAGTAGCAGAAAAGGTCAGAGCCAAAAGGCTGGCATTCAGGAAATATAAGGGAATGCAGCAGGATGAAGATAGTGGGGCATACCAAACTTCTCTAGGGGAAGAAGGGAAGGCAATAAGGCAGGCAAGGGCCCAAACTGAGGAAACACTAATATGCACAGTAAAAGAAGGTGACAAGACTTTCTATAGATACATTAGTGAAAGGAGAAAGTCCAGAGGGGGTATTGCTAAGACCAAAGGGGATAAGGGTGTGTGTGAGGAAGAGGACCATGTAAAAGAATCTATCCTAAATAGACACCTCTGCTCAGTATTTACTGAAGAGAAGGTGGGGCAGGGCCCACAGCTCAGCACCGTGGACACAGGGGGGAGGGAGTTGTGCACTAGTCCCTTCACAAAAGAAAGAGTCCTACAACAGCTTGATAAGCTCAGTGTGGACAAGGCAATGGGACCTGATGGCATACATCCCAGGGTACTATCAGAACTGTTTAGTGAGTCTCTGAGCATAGGAGAGGTCCCAGAAGACTGGATAAGGGCTCATGTGATCCCACTCCACAAGAGTGGTAGCAGGGAGGAGGCAGGGAACTACAGACCAGTCAGCATTACCTCAGTAGTGGGCAAGATTAAGGAGATACTCCATATGGAAAGGATAGTGCAACACCTGGAATCCATAGGAGCTCAGGATCCAAGACAGCATGGGTTTACAAAAGGAAGGTCCTGTCAAACTAATCTCATAGATTTCTTTAACTGGGTAACCAGAGTAGTGGACCAAGGGGGAGCAGTTGATGTCACCTACCTTGACTTCAGCAAAGCTTTCAACACTGTTCCACATAGAAGATTGATAAATAAGCTGGGTAGGCTCGGGGTGGGTCAGAAGTTGGTCAACTGGGTGGCAAACTGGTTGATGGGCAGAAAACAGAGAGTGGTAGTAAATGGTATACAGTCAGAAGAGATGCAAGTCACAAGTGGGGTACCTCAGGGATCAGTCCTGGGGCCAGTCCTCTTCAATATCTTCATCAGTGACATTGCAGATGGACTGTAGGGTAAGGTTTGTCTGTTTGCAGATGACACCAAGATCTGCAACAGAGTAGAGGATCCAGATGGGGTGAGTAGAATGAGAAGAGATCTGGATAAACTAGCAAAAAGGTTGGAAGAGTGGCAACTGGGGTTTAATGCAAAGAAGTGCAAGATCATGCACATAGGGAAGAGAAACTCTGAAGCCACCTATAGGCTGAGAGGGGAATTGCTGGCAGTCTCAAGGGAAGAAAGAGACTTGGGCATCATCATCATCACAGATGACCTGAAATCATCCAAGCAGACCTCTAAAGCAGTAGGTAAGGCTAGATGGATGTTGGGGTGTATCAGTAGGGGTATCACAAGTCAGAAGAGGGAGGTAATAATCCCTCTTTACAAAACACTGGTTAGGCTCCATCTGGAGTACTGTGTGCAGTACTGGAGGCCACACCTTCACAAGGAGATAAACCAAATTGAGGCAGTCCAGAAAAGGGCAACAAAAATGGTGCAGGGACTGCATCAGAAAACATATGAGGACAGATTAACTCAGCTCAACATGTATACCCTAGAGCAAAGGAGGGAGACAGGTGATATGATTGAGACATTCAAACATCTTAAGGGCATTAACAATGTGAAAGAGTCTGACATGTTTCAATATAAGAAAAATAACAGGACAAGAGGACACAGCATGAGATTAGAGGGAGGGGAATTAAGGGGTAATGTGAGGAAGTTCTTTTTCACAGAAAGGGTGGTGGATGCATGGAATGGCCAACCTTAGGAAGTGGTGGATATGAATACAGTGCAGGGCTACAAACAGGCATGGGATAGCCATAAGGGAGCAATACAGATGAGTATGAATAGAAAGACCATTGACACAGCAAAGGCCAATGGCACATTCATAAAGTAGAAAAAGAAATGGCAGACTGGATGGGCCTTGCAGTCCTTATCTGCCATCAACTTCTGTGTTTCTATGTAAGATGCTCCCATATTCAGCAGAGCAAACGAGACAACTCTGCACTAACACCTTTCTGGTGTCATCTGTCAAATATTCTTTTAATGCTTACAATGCTCCTAACTTTTTTTTTGTTGTTAACTCTTTTTATTAAGTTTCAGAGAAAAAGAAACACTGAACAAATACAGAATATTTAGAAAATTTCAACATTTCAAGGTTTCAACATTTCAGGGCATATAAGTATGATACATTATACTGGTGATTTATTCCAGTTACTGATCAGTCTCCACAGTGCGTCCACATGGAGTTGACATGGTTTAAGTACCATGTCCTATCAATTGGTGATGTTATAGTAATGCCCAGGTAGGACAGGCTCTCTTTGGCCCATAGGAGACAGGAGTTTGTGGCAATACTTGGCTGACACAGTATGTTCAAGGGCATCAGTTGTGTTTAGTCCTAGTTTAGCTTTATGCCCGAGATCCCAGTGTATGAATTCAGAAGTGCTAGTAGGACCACTTGCACATCCGCTATAGGGATGAGGAGGTCAGCTGCATACATGCCTCTTACCAATCTCTGTACCCAGCATCTAGGGGCACTGCCGGATGGCTGCCGCCAGTGGCTCTACAGCCACTACAAACAGCATCAGGGATAAAGGGCTTCTCTGACATGTGCCCCTCACTAGTGGGAAGGGCACTGATGTTACTCAGTTTGTGGACACCTTAGCAGTGGGTGAGCAGTAGATTGCTTGCACCCATGTTCTAAATTTTTCACCAAAACCCTGATGAGTCAGCACTGTTTGTAAGTAATCCCATTCCAGGGAGTCAAATGCCTTCTCAAAGTCCACTGCCAGGGTGGCTGCTGGTGTTATCAGTCCACCTGCTGTGTGGAGAAGGTTGATCAGTGACTGGATGTGGTCTGCACTATTCCTTCCAGGGATAAATCCCACCTGGGCTAGGTGGATCAGGCTTGGTAAAAGTGGGCTTAATCTGTTTGCCAGGGCCTTGGCATACACATTGCTATCAGCATTGATCAGTGAGACTAGGCAATAGCTGGAGGCCAGGGTGGGATCCTTGCCCTTTTTGGGGATCACTGTGATGATCACTTCCCTAAGCAAGGGCAGAAGTATAACTGACCTTTCTACTTCTGTGTAAACTTGAGTTAACAGATGGGGTAGAAATTCAACTGAAAAACTATCCCATCTGGGAACTTTAACACATTTCAGGGAACAGAGGGCTTCAGTCAAGTCCTCGATGGTTAGCGGGGAGTCAAGGGACCTGGTGGGGCATTACCTCAGGGAGGGACAGTTCATCCTGGAAGGTTTGTGCTGTTCCCATGGGTGCATTGTGTGTTGTCCTGTATAGTTTGGAGTAGAAAGATGCCATGACATTGTTGACCTCCTGTGGACTGGATAGCACTTTACCCTGTGGGTCCTTTAGGCTGGCAATATGCCTGTCAGCCATTTGTTTCCTCAACTGATAGACCAACACTTTGCCCCCCTTATAACTCCATCCCAGTACCTGTGGTGAGTCCTGAGGATTGCAATCTCAGACTTCCTGTTGTTTAACTGGTTAATCTCAAAACACAGGCCTAGCACTTTACGTCCATGGGTGGAGTGGGGTGATGGCATTTTTTGGGCCTTCTAATTGGTCTCTGCCTTCTGTAGGTCCCCCTCTAATTCAACTAGATGTGCTTCCCTTCCTCACCTCTTTCTCGAGGCATAACCCATAATTGTCTCCCTAATGGGGCCTTATATGCCTCCCATGTTGTCCCAGTTAATGTGTCACTGATGGGGTTCTCCTGTAGGAAATAGGTGGTTTCTTTTGTTACCCATTCAAGAAATTCTGAGTCCCGGAGCAGAAGGGGGTCAAGTTTCTAATTTGAAGATAGTTGGGGTGGGGTCCCCATGTGAAAAAAAAAGCTGCACAGGTGGGTGATCAGAGATTACAATGGGTAAAATTGTGGAGTCGAGTACAACCTGGGTCAGGGAAGGTGAGGTCAGCCAGTAGTCTTGGGATGGCAGTATTGCAGAGTCTGCAATCCCCCTGAGTCCCTATTTGGACTGCCTGATCCAAGTATTCCAGAGAAACAGCTTTTCCTAGAAATAGAGAACATGCTGAAGCAAGAACTATTTGAATATTTCCCAGAGATAAACCAACAAATAGATTTGGCTGTTAGCCTGTTCTCAGAATTAAACAATGACAATTGAAAATGCTTTGCCTTTTTGCTTGTTTTTTCTGAAAGAATACTTTTCTAAGTAAAACTGTATTGCTAAGCATAAATTA
This sequence comes from Neoceratodus forsteri, assembly GCA_016271365.2. NCBI lineage: Eukaryota > Metazoa > Chordata > Ceratodontiformes > Ceratodontidae > Neoceratodus > Neoceratodus forsteri. The sequence goes on along the minus strand of CM028129.1, from coordinate 617,891,516 downwards.
AAGAACTGATTTATAATAGAGTGTATGTTATGTATAAACAGTTTATAGATACATTAAAACTTTTTTGTGATATTAACAGCTTTCAGATTAAAAGAAAAAATATGCATGTCTTGGTAGAATGGGGACATTTTATTTGAGGAAGTGAAAGAGAACATAGATCAAGAAAGCTATGTGCTTGAAATGATGCAGCTTGAACTACAGTTTCTTCTGCAGCAAACAGTTTTATCATTAGCATTTTTAAGTAGCAAACATTTGAAACCAACTGTAGAATGGGAAATTTTTTTGAGGAAGTGAAAGTCAACACATTTTTAGAAGGTTCTGTGTTTACCAGAATGATAGTTTCCTCTATTATTAGTATTTTAAAGTTGCAAACATAATTTAGCCTTACCTTTATGTTTATAATACATTGAGTGTGTATAAAGTATAAACAGATTAAAGATACATTATAACTTTTCTGTGATACTAACAGTTTACAGTTGAAAAGAAAAAAAATATATATCTTGTATGGAACCGAACTGTAGAAATGGGAAGTTTTATTTGAGGAAGTAAAAGAGAGCAAAGTGTTGTGCTTGACAGAATGCTAGCTAAACCACAATTTCCTCTGTAGCAGAGAAAAGGGCTTACAAAACACTGTTCCAGTAAAGCAAGAAATTGACATGTCATTCCATTTCTAAAATAATACATTATTGTTACCACCTTGCATAAATAACATACTTCTGCAAGAAGGGTGTCATGGGGCATACTTCTACAAGAAGTGTGTCATGGGGCATACTTCTATAAGAAGTGTGACATGGGGCATACTTCTGCAAGAAGTACAACATGAGGTACATCAAGTCACTTCCATTCAATCATATAAATATAAAATCTGTGTGAGTCAAGGTAAGCCATGCAGATGAAATGGGAACCAGAGAGCATTCTTCACCTAGCCTAGAGCCTCAAACTGAGCATTGGTGTACTGGAACAGTGGTAAGAGAAAGCCTGCATTCTGTCAGTTAAATGAACAGAATAAGAAAGGAGGTGCTTGGCATAATTTTAATTTGTGTAAGTTTTATTCTCTGGTAAAAGTTTGTATTCTAATAAATGGGGGCTACTCCCTGCAATGAGAATTATATATTGTTTTTTGCTTGCTACTGCTGATCAATTATTGTTATATTTTCTGAAATCTTTCTAAGTAAAAGAAAATTGAGTGGACTTGGTATTCATTGGCACTTTCATAATTATCAAACACAGTTATAAGGATTTTAGTATAAAGGTATACAATTCCTAGAAGGCAGATATGTGGCTAGTATGTTGATGGTAATTAAGAAATAACAATTAAGGTTTATATTGAAATATAAATTATTTCAAACAAGGAACAGGAAAATTCAAAGTAATTTTTCATTAAGTGATGTGGAATAATTTATGAAATATAGCATTAAGTAGTGATATTGTCTCAATCACATCCAAATCCAGGTAATGTTAGGGAACTTAAACATTATAAAATTAACATGACATCCCCTGGTGCAGCTGTTAGAGTACAGGGACTTATCACCTACAGAGGCACAGATAATGTATGAAAAGGTAAATTAATACATGATTGTTGCTACATTCCTCATGCTGGTACTTTAAAAATTACAACAGATGGCTATCAACATATTTTACAATGTGAAGATCCACACTGTAATGTATTATTACATAAATACCTAGGTTGGTGTCATTATGACCCTTCAAGGGAGAACAGTATAGAATAATGGATTGTCCCAGGCATCATAGGAAAACAATAAACTATCTGGTGGTTAAGATTTTTGACTACCTCGGACAGTCCCATTGCAATATACCAGAAATACATGCCCATGAGCATGAAGGTGATTATGGGGAATATGATGTATTTGCTCTAGGGGACAAAATAGTTCTGGCCCCGACAGATAGATGGATATGTAATTCATGTGGGTTGGATTCAAGGCCTTAATAATCCCAATGAACATCCAGCTATGATAATAACCTCTCATGCTAGACTGTATCCTAGCCTATCAAAGTTGATAGAGGGAATGTCCACTCCCGCAGGGCATGGTGAGGCCGAAAAGCCAACCCATGTACATGGAGTGATCTCAGAAAGCTGAACTGGGGTTCAGGTATGGACCCCCGCAAGCACAGTATAGCCTAGAGGTTAGAGGAATGAGGTGTAAATGAGCTTGGTACATCCAGCAGACCAGACCTGAGTTTGATTCTCACAACCTCCACTTGCATACTGTGTGACTCTGAGCAAGTCACTTAACCATCTAGTGCTCCTAGGTCACCCCTGAAAACAGGCACTTGTGCCTAGTGGGCTTTACCCAGTTACCAAAGATTAAAATAAAAAAATAAAAGTCTAACCTGCTAAAGGTATTGTACACCCCTGACTGAAAGTTATAGTCATGGACCCAAGGGTAGAAATGGCAACAAATGTTGGAGAGGCCATTGTCTGTCATTAGCTGTGTCAAAGCATGCCCTTCCCTAATGTGGGACTCTTTACCTGATGCACTTCTGTCAAGGAGAGGTTGTAGGGTGAGATTGAAATCTCCTCCCATAAGGATGGGTCAATTCTGGCCTGTGAGTGAGTTAAGGGTACTGGCAACATCATGAAAGAATTTAGGATCATCTTGGTTAGGACTATAGACATGGACCAGGCCCTTAGTTTTTTCACTGAGGGCTTCAATTCCAGCTGTGATATCTATGTACCACGCACATAAATGGAAAATTCAGGAGATGTAAATGGCTGGATTGATGGCAAGCTCCTCTATCTCCTAAAGGAACGGGACTGCCTCTGGGAAAAAGCTTTAAACTCAGGTAGCAAGCATGACCTACAGTGCTACAAAATGGCTAGAAATTGGTACATCAAAGTTTTCAGGCTTGCAAAAGCCGATTTCCATAAGACCCAGCTTAACAACGCATTAGGAGATGAAAAGAGGTTTTGGGACAACATCAAGAACATCCTTGGTAAGGATCAGAAGCAGCACCCTAAGATGCTCAACATTAATAATGCACCATCCTCAGTTCCACTAGCCATTGCTGATGCCTTTAACCAGGCCTTTACAGACCTGTCCTCAGTGCTGCCTCCAGACTACCTTCTGCCTGTGGAGGACCGAGGTTGTGCCAACCTGCACATAACTAATCACCCAGCCTTCTACTTTAAGAAGATGATGGCGGAGGAGGCCCTAACGATGGTCAGAAAAGTCCTAGGCAAAACCAGATTGGGGAGTGACGGGCTAGACATGAAGTCACTATCTCTCACCCTTGATGTTCTTATCATACCCATAACAATGCTATTTAATAAATCCTCAGCTCTAGCTCAATTTCCAGAGGTATGAAAGCAAGCCCTGGTAACTCCAGTGCATAAGAATGGTGACAAGGCACTGGTGTCAAACTACAGGCCAATATCTATCCTTTCCCCACTATCCAAAGCTTTGGAAAAAATCATGGCCAGCCAACTTACAGAATACCTCAATAAGTACAATCTGCTCTGCCCAAACCAACATGGTTTCAGGCAAAAACACAGTAGCACCACAGCACTGCTGGAATACACTGACTATGTGCACAAGGCACTGGATGAAGGCAAATTGGTGGAGTCTATCTTCATTGACCTCACGAAAGCCTTCGACACCGTCAACCACCTTCTACTAGCACTCCAGCTCCAAAGACTGGGTGTGGCACCTAACCCCCCAAATTGGTTCAATGACTACCTAACACACAGGAGCCAGCAAGTCAAAATCGGGCAGACGTTATCCAGTTCCAGAGATGTACTACTAGGAGTCCATCAAGGATCAATTCTGGGGCCTCTGCTTTTCAGCCTCTTTGTAAATGACCTACCCATAACCTGTGACACAAAACATATCCTGTGTGAGGACAATGCCGTGCTGCTGATCAGCAGCACATCTCAGGTAGCCCTGCAAACAGAACGACATAACTATTTCAATTAACTTGAGGACTGGTTCAGTAGGCAAAAGCTGCTACTAAATTACAAGAAAACCAAGGCCATACTACAATCCAGCCCCTACAACAAACACAGGCATGCTCCCCTCGTAATCACCAATAAGGCTGGTGAGCAGATTGAGCAGGTGCTCTTGTTCAAGTACCTTGGGGTCACCATTGATGACTCTCTCACTTATACACACAATGTAGACTCCCTTGTCAGAGTGGTAAACACAAAGATCAGGGTTCTCTATAGGCATAAGAAATCCCTCACCCCGGAAGCACTCTGAATCTCAGTCTCCAGCTCCATACTCTCCACGACATACTATGGGCTGGTGGTCTATGGAGCTGCTACTGATACAGTGATCAAAAGGGTCCCAATTGCACTCAGTAAGGCATGCTGCCTCACCTTGTGCTCAGATCACTACACTCATTCTTGCACCCTGTATGAGCATACAAACTGGCTTAACCTAAAAGACAGGATCAAATACCAAACTTGTCTCCTGGGAAAGAAGGCACTCCTTGGAAAAAAACACCTTGTATAGGAAACCTGCTTGAGGCTTCTCTCTCATCACACATCAGCAGAGGGAGGAAGAATGGATCACTGTCCATACCATTCCACTGAACCTTACTAGGGCAGTGCGCATTCTCCTATCGGGCCCCCCTGTGGATAAATGAACTCCCGATGAAATTACAAACAACAACCTGTCTCAATTCAAAGCAGGCCTCAAACAGCACCTAATGTCTAACTCAAAATGTACCGGCTTCTCAGGTCCCACTTGCTAGACAGGCCTACCCCAAGGTAGCATGCAGCATGGCTACCGAGAGAACCCTGCCTCCATTCCAGTCTAGCCAAGGACTTAAGTAAGCTATCAGTCCTCTTTAAATGCTCTTGGTACTGCCCCTCCCTAGCCTCCCACACACACACACACACACACACACACACACACACACACACACTAAACAAAGCCCTCTGGAGCTGCTCCCCATCACAGCCCCCGTTTCACTATCCCCCACCTTTGCTCTCTTTGATAGGTTTAAACCCAGTCCCCCTTGTTTTACTGTCAACCAGCCTCTCACCATCTGGATAGCATTTAACCCTATGCAGTTACTCTGCCATAGTCAATCAACAGATTTGGAGGTTTCTAGGGGTGTGCTACCTAGGGCAACCAATTAGAAATAGCTTAGTATTCTATTACAACTGCTCTGTTTTACCCCATTTGTCTAATTCTCATGTAATCGCTGTTTAATGCCTAATGATCAGGCCTCTGTAACCACTGAATATGTGTATTGTCTTATTGCCCACACTGATGTGGAACCTTTGTAAAACAGCTCACTCTCAAAGCTCTTTCTGAAATACTAATTAAATAAAGAAATAAAAATAAAAACATAGCATGGCAGAATTAGCCCTTCTGGGGTGGGCATGGTTGCTATTAGAGGTTCCAGTGGGGATCACTAGATCCTTCTAGTGTATTATGGGAGCAGGTATGAGTAGTAGGATTCTTTTTGTCTACCATCCACCCAGAGATGAGAAAGTTTTCCTGCAGGAAGTTGCAGACTTCATGGTTCACATGGTGTTGGAATCCTCCTGATGGTTGGTCCTGGGGGATTTCAATGCCTGGGTTGATGATGAACTCTCACACTTTGGTGAAAACTTCCTCCAACTGATGATCTTGTTGGGCTTCACACGGGAAGTCACCACTGCAACCCATACTCAGGGTCACTTCATGGACCTGGTGTTCTTCCTGGGGATGGAGGCTGTTGACTTGGTGGTGGAACCAGTTGGATGGTTGGACCATCACTCTATAAAGTTCAGTTTTGCAGCTCCCTCTGTGAGATCCATCTCTTTGGAGAAGGTCCGGTACTGCCCTTTGAGGGGTGTTACTCTAGAGGATCTGTTGACAGTGCTGGACCTGTCGAGTTGGCCATTGGAATGCTTGGATCTGGGAGACCTAGTAATGCACTATAATAGTATAGTGTTGAATGCCCTGGATTCCAAAGCTCCTGTCTGAGTTTGCCTTCTCCCTCTCCTTCTCTGTCCTCAGTCCCCTTGGTTTGATGGGACTTTGAGGGAGGTGAGGAGGTGGGGCGAAGGTTGGAATGTTGTTGGTGGAAATCTGTCCCGGAGGAGGACAGACTTAGGTTGACCACCCATTATTCAGACTATCAATCAGAAATCTCCCATAAGAAGGCACAGTTCCTGTCCAGGGAAATTGCTGTAGCAGGGAATCAATCAGCGCAGCTCTTTTGGACTGTGGACAGGCTGTGCAATCCAGGCTGCCTTCAGGGCTGGAGAGCTTTTTCGCAATCTAAATGTGATGAGTTTGTGCAATTCTTTGCAGATAAGGTGTCTTCTATCAGGTCATAGATCTGCTTGACTTGTTCAAATGAGTACAGTGGCAGTTGATGTGAGAGCACAGGCACCTGGTCTGTCTGGACAGATTTTGACCAGCCAGTGATCGTGGATATCATGAAGATTGTACTGGGCTTGCAAGTGACTTACTGCAGTTTGGATCTTGGTCCAACTTGCCTCCTTGTGGGGTGTATGGATGTCATCAGACCAATCCTTGCTGAGATAGTTTGGTGCTCGCTACACCAGGGGGTGTTTCTGGACCCCCTGAAGGAGGCTGTGGTGACAGCTCTCTTAAAGAAACCTTCCTGGGACCCAGACTATCTTGCAAACTACAGACCGGTCTCTAACCTGCCCATTTTGGTCAAGGTCATTGAGAAGGTAGTCGTGTTGCAGCTCGAGAACTTTCTTACCACCCATGAAGTCTATGATCCTCTCCAGTCTGGTTACAGAAAGAAGCATAATACCGGGATGGCATTAGTTCGAGTACTTAATGATCCCCTAATAGAGAGGGATTGGAGGAGTCATTTGATCTTGGTCCTCCTTGATCTCTCTGCAGCATTTGACACTGTGGATCATGGGGTGTTTCTGGAACACCTGTGGCTACTCTGTGGACTGTTGGGGACAATCTTCAGGTGGTTCCATTCTTTCCTCACAGGCAGGACTCAGAGTGTGGTGTCAGGTATTTTTTCATCGGTCTCCTTCTCCTTGCCTTGTGGGGTGCCGCAGGGTTCCGTAGTGTCCCCTATGTTGTTCACGATGTGCATGTTGCCATTGGGAGACATTATAAGGTAGCATGGGCTGAGTTTGCACTGCTAAGCAGATGATACTCAGCTCTACGTGTCCTTTGTACCCGAACAGAATAGCATGATCTCGGTCTTTAACAACTGCCTCGCTGAGATTCAGGACTGGATGAGTGCTAACTGGTTGAGACTGAATCCAGACAAGACTGAGGTGTTGGTGGTGGACCCAGGTCAGCAGATAAAGAAGTTGACTCCTGGGCAATCATCTTGCCTTGTGTTAGAGGGCAACCAGTTGAGACCTTCTGAACGGGTGTGGAATCTGGGCGTCGTGCTTGATTATAAACTGACACTAAAAACACAGGTGTCAGCAGTTGTCAAGTCCTCATTTTACAATATGAGGAACACCACCTGGATAAAGCACCTTGTTCCACTCGAGGACCTTGCTATGTTGGTTCACGCCTTTGTGTCCTCTTGTCTTGATTACTGCAATGCTCTATACCTAGGGTTATTGGGGTGGACCTCCGTTGCCTGCAGCTAGTGCAGGATGCTGTGGCCAGGTTGTTGTCAGGGTTGTCTAGAACTTGCCATGTCATGCCTATGCTGTGTGGACTGCACTGGCTGCCACTGCGATGGAGGATCACCTTCAAGGTTGCGTTGCTGACCTACAAGACCCTACATGGACAGGGATTGGGTTACTTGCAAGACCTCCTTCAGCCTTACTGCCCCATCCATTCACTCTGCTTTGCCAGTGAGGGATTGCTAAAGGTTTCCAGGTCCCATCTTCAGATATCAGTTGCTAGGGCTTTTGCTTTCGTAGCTCCAACCCTGTGGGACTCTCTACCTCGTCAGATTAGAGAGTGCCTGTCCACTGAGACTTTTAAATCCTCATTAAAAACATATTTATTTGGCCTGGCATTTGGGGATAATGTTTGGTTTTATTATTGCTGCCTTTTTATTTTTATATGTTTTATTTGATTAAATGTCTGTTTTATATTGTATATGCGCTTTGGTTTTTGAAAAATGCTAAGCAATAAAATAAAATTTGATTTGATTTATTATCCAACTTCTCAGTGGGTCAGCTTGTGAGGAGAACATTTTCTACTTGAGGCATTTGTGTAGGAGAATAGCAACCCCACACTTTCTAGAGGAGTGCATATGCATGAAGCTCCTGTCCTACCCAATCCTTAAGTAGGGATGCATGGTCATCTTGCATGAGCATTGGTCTCCTGCAGAAAGGCTACTTGAGACTTAAGTCTTTTCAAATGTGAGAGCACCTTTTTCTTTTGATGGGGGTATTAAGCCCTCTCACATTCCAGGTGTGGCATATTATTTCAGATATAATCCAATGTGGGGGTTCCAAAATGTATTCTGACCATGCTGTAAAAAAGGAGGAGTGAGGTCTCATATCCTTTCTGCTAATGACCAGGCCATCCAAACTGTCGACAGAATATGATATATAACAGCCTGTCCAGCCTAGATTTAGGCAATCCTTCTGATCACACTCTCTATCTGCACATTTTACTCCAGATCCTGATGCACACATGGTTTTACAATCCCTATATAATCCAGTTATGCACAGAAATACAAACAGTCTATACACTACTAAATTAACCAAACAGTAGTTTGGGGTGACAAAGTGGAGAACAGCCAGCACAAAAGTGTGCCTAGTGGCTTGCCACTCTCCCTCTGGGGGTCCGGTAGCCCTCATGTCCTGGCACAACTGGGAAACATCAGCAACACTTGTAACCATCGGCCTGCTATCACCTACTTGACTGACTGCTTCTGGGGCATTGCATGTCGTTTCAGAGACCATTTCATCATATGGGTATATGATGGAGAAGTTGCACAGAGGCTGGGGAGGAAGATTTACCCCTTCATGCCTGGGTACATTTCCTTTGGCTTGGCATGCTGTAGGGGTACCTTGTGGTATTGGCAGGTATTATATGGTTAGCCATGGCCTGTAACCCCCCCATGGGTCCCATTCCCATATGCTGGTCAATGTATTCTTTGTTGACCTAGATGAGGCCCACATTTCAGCCTTCAGGCCACCCTCCTGTGTGGTGCTTAGGTTGGCCCCTGTTATGCATCAGAGGCTGAGCAGTGCAACATTTAATAACAGTAACTCAGCACTGACTCACCTCTGGGCTGATCAGCTTTTCTTGTTGGCTAAATGGGAGCTTGAATACTGCAGGAGCCAGGACATTTGGTTGTAACTACTCTATTCCCTAACTCAAGGCAGAGAAACAGAACTAAATTAAGGAAATGGGGACTTGAATGCCCAGCAGAAAAATTCAAATGATCAGCAGATTAACAGCAAAATGTAACTGCAGGCGCTACCTAACCATTGTGGTGATAAACCCATGTAGCGGTAAACCCAAGTCAGAAAAACTTTTTGGGGGTTATCCGTGGAGGTGAGCAGGCTGACTGACATCTAGCCCTGTCTAGGGTTTGATTCTGGTAGGGGGTGAAAGTGAGAGGTTTTCAATTGCAACTCCTGTGGGGGCCGAACATCATGACAGCAAACCCCCTATCCCCTCCAGATCTCCCACGTACTGGTCCCCAACCAAAATCATTAGACACTTATCTGAACATGTCAAGTCTATGTGGGTGGTATACTGCTGGGGCTTGGTGCAGTGGGCCTTTGTGGCTCCAGAGCCTGTAACATTTCTTCTGCTCCTTCCACTGGCTGAGGAAAGATGGCTGCTGCATCCATGTTCCAGGGGCCTGCTGTGATTCCTCCTGCTTGTCCCCTCTGCTGGATGTCCAGTGCTGGATTAGTTGAGCAAGGTCCGTGGAATTCACCGAGACCTCCATGTTTGGATCACAGTCCAGTGCAGTCTCTTCAAGGATGGCAAATCTGTTACTGCTGAAGTAGGTACTGTAGACTGCATTGTCATCTACTCTATGACTGGGCTCATCATTGTGGTGATTCTCTGTGTGGGGGGTTTCTCATCCAGTCGGGTGGTCTCTTTTGCAGTGGCTTTGTGTTTGCAGCCTTTTTCTGTGGTGACTGGGCCCAATCCCCTGGTCCCTGCTTGTGGTGTCATCTCTTGGAGGGCCATGTGGGATAGGTGGGCCCCATTGAGAATCACTGCAGGCAGCGTTGTTGTTGGGCCTGTTGTTGATTCTGTGTCTCCCGGGCCTATTTTGTGCATTCTTCTGTGCCACTGAGCACACTTTGCGTGGCCAGGTTCAGTGGATAAAATCTATGAGCAAGTCTGGGGTAGAAAATATCAGTGGGGAGCCCTTGTGTTCCAAGCACATAGTGGAGGAGTAACAGAGTGAGACAGGGACATTCAGGGTATGCAGCAGTCTCCTTGTCTCTGTATACTCCTTGCTTCTAGCTGCAAGCTCACAAGAATAGTCTTGGAAAAGTAACACCTTTTGTCCCCTCCAGTCCAGTGTGTTCAGCTCTCTGGCCATGGATTGAATGGATTCCATCTCTGTGAAGTTAAAAAAAATGAGCCAGTATAGGTCAGGGCTTTTTCCTGGTTTCAGCCTTGGCTGCAATGTCCAGTGAGCTCACTCAGTTGTCAGGCAAACTCCTTCTGGAAGTTTTAGCACTTTTGGTAGTTCAGAGTGGAGGAACTCTGCTGCATTGCTGTGCTCGGCTCCCTTGGAGGAACACCAGGAGCCGCAAATTATTGCGACTTTGCCTTGGAGTGCACAGATGGATTGAGCTTACTCTCTGTTGGCAGACTGGAGTTCTATAACGGCAGCATCATGAGAGGCAGCTTTTCTTTTGGTTTGAAATATCCTGACATAAAGTTGGTGCAGTGCTAGGGTTGCATTGTTGGAAGCAAGAGTTAATTCAGACATTTGCTTCATTAGCACTGTAAGCATTTGGCTGATGGTTCCTGAGTCCAAGATTTCCCCAGGAGGGGTCGGTGTGTGGTTTATCTTCCGTTGAGGCACCATGAGGTTCTGTCGTAGTGGGGATTGCCCACTGTGTTCCATAGCCATTTTTTGCTTTTAGAGGACCAAAATGTGCTGCTGGATAGCCAAAAGCATACTGAAGTGAGTCCCACTTTCTGATTTCTGCTTTGTTGTAATTTAGTGCAGCCTAGTAGGATTTACTGCCCCTGAATGTCTCAGCAAGTGGTTCAAGCAGCCATCTTGGTTTAAGGCTAATCCACACCCCCATGATCTTAACTTTTTATATAACTGAACACATATGTAAGATTTTTTGCTGTTGTTACTTGATGGTCCATGTTAGACACCAGATCTGTTAGGAAGATGTGGGGAGAGAGCCAGATTTATTTTATTCCGATAGGTTGGGTTAGGCAAGTAACCTGTCAGGTAGTTGGGGGCAAGGGCCATTTTTTTTATGGACCAAAATAGGCATCAGACCCATCAAGTAGTTTGGGGGAGGGAGACCGGTTTCTTTTTATTCCCTCACAGGTGGATTTGGTCTTGGGATTTGATAGGTTGCTGAAGTGAGGGGGACATACATATTTTTTTATTCCCTGATGAAGCGTTACTGCCCTGGCCTCATCACGACTTTGAAAGGAGTGATGAGGGACAGATTTTTAATTTTGATGGGCCAGGTTATGTGCATGATCCATCAGATATTTGGGGGGGGGGTACAGGACCAGACTTTTTTGTTTGCTGATGGATCATGCACTGGCTCTATTAGGTACTTGGGGAGGGGAATATAATTTGTTTTATTCTTTGTCAGCCTGGGTTGGACACTGGGCTCATCAAGTAGTTGGCTGGGGAGGGGTGGCAGTTTATTTTCTTCCTTGATGGGCCAGGTTGTACACTAGATGGTAGTTAGGGGAGCTGTACAGTTTTTCTTGAATTCCCTGCCTTGCTGGGTTGGGCACCAGCTCATAAGATAACTGGTGGAGTGGTCCATACTTTCATTTATTCCTGACAGGCCAGGTTGGTCACCAGAAACTCTAGCACTGTTGCAGCAGCATCAGGCCTCCTGTGCAGTGTTTGAGTCCTTCACTGCCATCTGAGTGGATGGCCATTGGGAGAGCAGTGTTTTATTGCCCAGGGTCTGTGTGCCCCCTATTCCACTATCCTATCGCTGCGCCTCCACATCTCTGTTGGCTGAAAACAGGAATAGTGCTACTAACTTCCCCCATCAGTTTCATAACCTTGTGCTGCTTTGGCTGGATGCTTTCTTGTGTTGTAGTGATGGGGGTATGGACAAAGGCACTCACTTCTTCCCTACTTTAATTGATGCTATTACAATATTTATTTATGAATCATAGGAACATAGAAAAAATGGTAGTACAGAGGTCCATCTAGTCGGCCCATGGTATTCTTTCTTTCTTTCTTTCTTTCTTTCTTTCTTTCTTTCTTTCTTTCTTTCTTTCTTTCTTTCTTTCTTTCTTTCCCTTCCTTCCTTCCTTCTTCCTTTCTCTCTCTTCCTTTCTTTCATCTATTTGTGTTCAGAAGACCTTTGCACTAAAAAACCCTTTTTCAAATGTGCCCAAGTCAGTAAAAACACCACAAAACTTAATACACAACATTAAGCATCAGAACGACAAATACATAAAACAAGAGCCAAAATACACAAAATACCAGATATGAGATTTCCATAATTAGGAACAGGTAGAAGAACTGAGTCCATCAATATAGAATGAGAAGGGTGGCCAACTATGTAATAACATACTAAGGCCAGTGCTATAAGAGGGACTGGTGTGCACTGGGACGTTCCTGTTGATTGCGCTGGGTCTGCAAATTAATCATGATCTGTCCTTACAATCAAAAGACATATTATACAAAAATAAATCTGATTAACTCTTGACTGTTTTGGACAGGCATTTGGTTTAATGCAATATAAATAATTACAAGCACAGCAAGATTTCTAATGTCTTTAGCTAATTTTTAAATAAAGAGAGATAGAATATTTCTATTTAATTTCACGTACTGAAGCATGACATAAAATCACAGTCTTTTTTCTTGCCAGTTGGTAAGCAATAAAGATGCAGTGGTGTGAGACCAAAAGAAACCTGCTTTATACATTTAGAGCTAGATAGTCACAGGAGTTGCACAATGCACAACCGACTTACACCAGCACAAGCATAAACATGCATCCAGGAGCCGTATTCAACCAGTGTGATTGCACAGCACAATAACCATTGTGCTACTGTGCAACAGTAATATATGCTGCACAAGTACATTTGGGGTGCCTATTAATACGCTGTGCAATAGCATATTGAGCCAAAACACATGGCACAACTGAGGAGCAAGTCAGAGAATGTGCCACACAGACTTGAGCACATAAAAGGAGACTTCAACACACACACAGCAGATGCACAAGCCAGTGGAGAATAGACCATGGATGCAGGACAATTCATTATGGTAGCAGTGATGAGGGGTGTGAGATGGAAGGAGGAACATCAACATTGCCAAGGAAGGGCTAGGTGGTGGTATGCCAAACACAGACAGTACCATGCCCGACTCACATATGAGGACTATGGGGACATGGAGATAGTGGACCGGTACCGTCTGAATAGGGCAATTCTGAGGCAGCAATGTGAGCTGTGCTATGATGAGCTGAGACACCCACCAGAAGGATTCATACCATGATGGTGGAGACCAAGGTGACAGTGGTAATGTGCCTGCTCACCACGGGAACCTTCCAGACACCAGTGGGGGCAACCGTTGGTATATCACAGTCAGCCACATCCTGTCTCCTCACACAGGTCCTCAATGTTCTGCTGCAACTTACATAAGATTCTCAAGCACACAGACAGAGCATACAGCAACCATGCAGGAATTCCACAGGGTGGCAAGCATGCCCAGCATGACTTGGGCCATTGACTGCACCCATGTGGTGATACACAAACCACCTAGCCTGGAAGGAGTGGTATATATTAACAGAAAGGGATACCCCTCCATCAACTGCCAGGTGGTATGCAATGCCACTGGGTGCATCATCAGAGTGTGCACCGCACACCCTGGGAGTACACATGATGAATTTATATGGCACCATTAGATCTTGCGCCAGTGATTTGAGAGTGGGGTGATCCCCATGGGGCACCTACTAGGTCAGCAGGACATGGGATGAGGTGACAGAGAGGTCATGCATGGGTGTACAGGGCCAAGGCACCCATGGATTGGGGGGAAGCATTGTGCAGCATAGGGGGTAGCCATGGGAACAGGCAATGCCAGGTGTTAACCAGCATATGTGTCTCCCCCACAGGCAACAGTGCATACCCTCTCTGACCCTGGCTGCTCACCCCCATCCAGCGACCATCCAGTGCTGCAGAGGAGTGGTACAACAAGGCACACATCGCAACATGCAACATTATAGAGTGAATCTTTGGAATGCTCAAGATGCGATTCTGTTGCCTAGATAGAACCATTGGTGCCATACAGTACAGCCCTGCAAAAGCCTGTGGCATATTGCTGGCCTGCTGCATTCTGCACACCATGGGACAGTTGTCCAGGTGAATGAGGGCAACAGCAGTGATGAGGATGGGGAGGATGAGCCGGACAGGGGAGTGCAGTCACCCATGGAGAGGAGGGACCCCAGGCTGGTAGCCCGTGTCAGGAGGCACTAAGACACCATTGTAGAAGAGCACTACAGGAACTGCAGGTGAGTACCATACACAGCACCCGTGCATGCACAGGACACCACACACACAGATAGACATGCACAGCTACACAGGGATGCATGCAGGGACACGGGCACCCACACAGCATGCACAGGTAACACACAGGCACACAGCCACATGCCCACACCACAGTGGAGCAGCACAGGTGGAAGCACCCACTCATGTGCCCTGTGCTGGACATACAGGTGGCTCTACCCTGGCTGGCACATACACCACTACTGCCACAGGTGCACAGCAGGGCATAGTGGGGCTGGTGGGACACACAGACAGGTGCAGTAGGTGATGTGGCAACACACACACAGCAATACAGCAGGATGTGGCATGGATCAGAGGGTACGTGCTGGTGCACAAACAAGGCCAGCACAGTGCTGCTCACATCACGCCCATGCCACAAGGTCCAGCAGCACTGCCTGTTCACATGGTAGGTAGACGTGCCACAAGCCACATGTATGTGACAACACACACACAGAGGCATGCCCAGCCAAGTGTGCAGCATCCCACAGCAGTGGGTAACAGGACAGGGCAGCACACCCAGCAGGCCTACCGTGTGGTGCCATGGCTGCCGCAGCCAGGTGGGCAGCCAAGCCCAGACTGTGTGGCAAGCACTGGCTGCTCAACAGCCACTAGTGGTGTCACCAACACACTGACAGGTGTAAAGGCCTGAAAACCTGACTGTGTCCTCACAGGTGTGTAGAAACTGGCAAACAGACTACTGCCAGGTGTGTCAGGGATGGGCATGTCGATGCTCGGTGTCAGCCCTGCTGGAGTCGTCAGTCGCCATGACCGTGGTGTTGACAAGGCACTATGGGGAGTCCTTCACACCCTGCTGTGTGCAGTGAATGTCAGCAATGCAAATCCTACAGCGAAGGTCCCATCAATGCAGTACGGTGATGCGGTCATGGCCTCACACAGCTGTAGAGCTTACCAATCAGCTGAGCACATCCAATGTCCCCTCGCTCATCCAGTTGATGCACCTCCATCTGCAGTGCACGTATTTCTGCCCTAAGAGTTGCCTGTTTGGCCATGGATGCCCACAGCAGCCTGATGTGTTTATCCAACCTGTCAGTGCCTGGTGCATCATGGGGATGCCGCTGACATGCTGGAGGGGTGGCAGCATGATGTGCAACATCCCTTGCCAGGGAACGCTGCACAGGTGGCTATGTAGGTGGTGGGAACTGAATGAGTGCTCCAATGGTGGCCCCTGTGGGTGCTGCACAGTGGTCCCTACAGCCTGCTGCTGTACACCATCAGCCTGCTGGACCTGCCCCATGACACCAGCGTCCACACCAGCACCCTGGCCATGGCCGGCACCAGCAGCAGAGCCACATGCCACTATGCAGTCATGGGCTGGTGGTGCTTGCGTGGGTGCCATACTGCTTGTACTGGAATTTTCTGCCTGTGTAGAAATCTGTCCCCTTGGTGGATTGACTGTCCTGTTGCTGCCCCGGATCAGGGTTATGTCATCATCTCTGTCAGAGGTGCCCCCCCCCGTGTTGTAGGTGCAAGCACTGTTATGGTATCCGTGAGCAGGGGGTCAACCAGTGGGTCATTATCACCCAGTCCCAGGAAATCCATCAGCCCCATACTGCTATGGCACCCATGGTCTGTGTCCTGAATGCCGGATGATGTTGATGGCACAGCCTCTTCAGGTCCCATGTCACCTGGCTCATCCCACACTGCACCCCTGAGGCATGATGGAGCTGGAAGACAGAATGAGCAGTATCAGTGTTGATGGTGGCACAGTGCATGCTGTGCTGTGTATGTGCCAGCCCACACCAGTGGACAGCTGTGCAGCCCCACACAACTGGGCAACTATGCCACAGGCATTGCACAGGTCATGCTGACCATGGTGTGTTGCCACAGAACATGGTGTAGCACCAGCTCATGGATGGCAGGCATGGCCCCCCAGGGCCATGCATCATAGAATGTGTTGTGACACAGCCTGTGACTGCAGTAGCCCTGCATGTGCTGGCACCTATCACTGCACAAGCAGAGCCATAGGGCATGTATGGAGCAATTCACACCCTGGACCCCATCCCACACTCCCAGCACATTGCCTAGGCAACAGTCACATTGCACACAGGTGGCCATGACCATACATGGTGTGTCCACGAATGGAATGCGCTACACCATGCCACAATGGTCACTGGTATGCATCACAGCTGCAGTCACCCAGGCACACCGATGGCATGCACACACACCCCACAATGGCTGCCTACATACTCACAGTGCTGTGATGTACTGCCACCTGCCTGGAATACCCCACCTGGGACACCCTCGAAGGCTGCACAGCTGTTGGTGACTGCCACAAGCTCCTCCCTCGATGTCAAGATGAGTGCCATAGCCAGTCTGCCACCTGTTCTAGTGCATGCCACCCTGATGGCAGCAACATTTTCCTTTATGCATCTCCTATCAGTGCCCATCTTTTTTTTGCACTCCTGAGTGCTGTGGTTGTGTCAGTCATGGGCATTGACATATGTAGTCACCTTCTCCCATTCGGTGGCATGGTCCTGCATGGTCCCAATGGCCCCACTCAGTAGTTCCTCCCTTTCCAAGTAGGCCTCAAACAGGGCCTTTTGCTCATACTTTTGAAGTTTGGCCTGCACTTCTGTGCAGGCACCTGTTCTTCAGCTTCCTCTGACTCAGACATGTTGCGACCTGTGGAAAGGCAGATGGTGCCCCCATGAGCAGCATAGTAGCACCCCATGACACAGTGCAGCATTGACATCCAGCACAGCAGTAATAGTACACAACACAGTGTGGAGTGACTTACCTCAATTGCTACAATACCAGTCAGTGACCTGTGCTGTGTTGTGGCGCTTTTATAGCTCAACCCATGCAAATGAGCCTCTGTGCAACCAGTAATGATGTGCTAATGTGTGTGACTGCACCTGGCATTAGCTCATGAGGCTATTTGCGTATGCTGTCTGAATACTGCAGAATTGCTTCTTGCACAATGGACCATGTAGTGTGCAACGTGACTGCACTGGAGCACTCTGCTGTTGCACTTATGACGTTTTTGCAATGTGCATATGTGCTCTTGCCATGAGTGTTGGTGGCAGACCACCTTCCTGTGTGGTGAATCATGTAGCTGATTGCACTGAGCATGCCTGTCCTCTGGCACATGTATCCATGGGTGCATACTGCACATGCAGCATGGATGTGCTGTTGTGCCAGCTCATGCAACTGTGGCCATTATGTCATGGCGGTGACTGAGCAAGGGTTGTCGCTGCACCATTGACATGCAACTTGTGTGGTGCCGCATGCCCTCACAGCATGGCGGTTCTGACGCTCAACAGATACAAAGGTCATGAATATGACCCCAAACTTCTGCCTGCACTTCCGGTGTTGCGCATGTGCAGTATTGTGTGATAGGCCACAGTTTTGCATGTTTATCACGCATCTCCATGTTGTTCAATCGTGGCCTGTGTTTTCCTCTTGCACATGTGGTGCAGCACTGCTACATGTGCTTCCAGTGCATGCCACATTGCCCTGTACTACCGGTGCTCTGCGCAGCTACTATGAGGCGGTTGGTTGGACAGGTAAGATGGGCCAGAAATTGATCAGAGGTAGAGATGTCCAGCCTGGTGGCTTTAGTGGAACCCCTAGTGAACTAGCTGTTTGGGGCAGGGGATCTGAACGTGGCATGGTCACAGGTGTAGGACCATGTGGCAGAGGGCCTTGAGAGGTGTACAGGTATTGCCTGGATGGGGAAGCAGTGTCACCATCATTATGGTGGCCAGTGGTGCCAGGACCCTGCGTAGCTGAGGAGGCTGCAGGGCTGTGCCCACTGTGGATCCATCCCACAACTAGGTAGGTATCTCCATGCATTGTGCATGTTGCCATTGTTCAGTATTTGTGCTATTGGGTGTGCTGCTTGTGCATCTGCACCTGCATGGTGGGGGCCCAGCACTGGTGGGAGGTGTGTGTGTCCAGTGGTGTGGCACCATGTGCCTGTGTGTTGCACAGTGCCAAGGGCCCCAACATCATACCCCCACACATGGGACAGGGTCCCTGCTTGGGCTGTGGCAGCACTGTGTCTGGTCTGTGGGGGGGGCATGTTCATGGCATACCAATCATGTCCCTTTCTGTCTGTGTTTCATCCACAGGGCCAGCTGTGTGCAAGAGGGCAAGGGAGGATGCCGCTTGAGGGTACCAGCGCTGTGATGGTGATGCTGCAGCAGGGCCAGCACAATGCCAGGCAGTTGAGTGTGTGCAGCATGGTTCACTCAGCATTGCAGGGTCTGGGATTGGAGGGTTCAGTACAATCCCAGGGCACTGCCACCAGGCAGGGCTGTGGCATTTGTTGGCACACTGGCTCCACTGCCTGTGTTGGGTGGTAGAGTGTGTGGCAGGGCAATGTGCAGGGGCCTCTGTGTGGTGGCATCCTGTTGCTGTCACTGGTGGTGCGTGTGTGTCCCATGGTGCACACCTGCTGCTGCTGCTGGGTGGCTCTTGTATTGACCATGGGGGCATTGCTCCATCACTGTAGGGACCAGTGAATAGGGGTTGGTGCATGGTGCTCTCTGGCATGCCACCTGGTATGCACATGGGATGCAGCTAGGTCTGCTGTGGCTATCCACTGTGCATGTGCCATTGGCAGCTCCATCCATGGGAGGGCGCTGCAGCTGTCCTGTGCACACACAACCCTTAAGGGGGCTTCTGCTGTTTGGGGCCTGATACTTAGTGGCTGTTCTGTGTTCCCTTTTCATAGGTCATCCTGGACCAGGTGGTGGACAGCGGCAGATTGGTGACCTTGGTGGAGGTCTACTTCAGCTCCAGCACCTGATACTAAGGCTCATCACGCAAATGGAAGTACACATCCAGCTCAGTTGGGGACACCTGGTGGCTACATGGGAGCTGGTCTCAGAGGTGCACAGGATGAGCCTCACATTTAAATGGCTACAGAGTTAGCCAGTGGACTTTGTTCCTCCTACCCTTTCCTCCCTCCCCTGCCCTCCACCCATCTTGACTGTTGTTTGTGTTCCTTTGTTCATCCTGCATTGTCCCCTGACCATTCAACTTATTGTCCCTCATTCTGTTCCATCTTGTGTTGTCCCCTTCCCTGTTGCTGTGTTTGCTCTGTTGGCACTACTGTTTCTGTTTATAATTTTCTGTTGTGATATGTAGTAAAGTGTTTTCTACCCTTTGCACATCTGTTTCTGTCTCCTTCATTTGTATGCTGCTCCATTGCGCTGCTGTTGTTCATTGCTGTTATTGGGTGGGTCCTTGTCTGTGCACATGCTGTTCCCACTGTGTGGATCTGTTGTGTGCACAGTGGCCTGTGTGCTATGTCTCTCTATGTCACCTCCCCTGTGCTTGGCACAGTGCCATGTGTCCCTGTTTGCCTGTGCTGGCCTGTTCTCCCCCAGCCATGATGCCCTTCCCAGTGCTTGTGTGCTGTGTCCTGTTTCCATTTGTGTCTGCATGGCATACGCATCATGCAGCCTGGCACATGTGTGGCAGTGTGGCTGTGGCACACTGTAGATGCATGGTGCCTTCACAAACTGGCTATGGTGTCTTCCCATCCTGTTTTGGCATTCGGGACAGTGGTCATGGGGGTGGCCAGGATCTGCAGCCATCCATTTCATGGGTATGTATTGCTTTGTCACATTGGTCACCGGGGTCTGTGTGGAGTGCTAGGTGTAGTCCATGGCACTTTGGTCCTGTGTCTCTTGCCCACTGTCCCCTTGTGGTTCACTTCTGCATCCCCCGCCTTGCTCCTATGTCCTTGTCCTTGTGCAGCCCTGCCTGTGTTCACTTGTGCATGGTGGGCCTTGCTCCAACTACTAGTTTCAGCATGCACTCTTACAATAATAATAAATTTATTTATAAAGCGCAGTATCAGAGACTATCAGAGTGCTTTACAATTTTCCATAAGCTAGTATTCACAAATTAATAAGACAATTAAAAAGACTTAACATATACAGTTATACGTATTAAAATTAGATATGTTTTTTAATGCAGTTTTAAAAATCTCCACTGTCTGGCACTCTCATACCCGATGAGGTAGAGAATTTCAGAGAGAGGAAGCCGCAAAGGCAAAAGCACAAGCTCCCAAGGTCTTCAAAGGTTTTGCTCCTGCATAGTCCAGCTTGTCCCAGCACATGTCTGGTTACGCAATGGTGCTTTTATGCTATAGTCAGTGTATTTTGTGCATGCACATGTCTGTGGTGCATTCACTGAATATGGCATCATTTTCCTATGGCAAACCTGGGTTGTACCACACATCCCATTGCTCACATTCAAGGCACACTTTTGAATATCTAGGCCTTAGAATACTATAGTGGGGCCTTTTTCAAAGTAGAATACCACAATGAACTCAAATTCTACATAAATTTTCATACTTTGTACTTTTGCTATTTTCAAGTTTAGTTTTAACCTGAAAACAGATCCTGTATTTCCTGGTTTTATTGCCCCACCTGTTTAAAACTGTCATGGTAAAAATCATGTTATCCTACTACCCTGAAGTTACTCAAAGGTCATATTACCTGAATGTTTACCAATGGAAGATACTTTTTAAAGAATGCTTACTAATGAGGCAGGGTGCCCTATTCAAAGGCCCCCAGTGCACCTCACTTGACTTCATAGCATGACCACACACAATATATCACAGTGCTGATGCAAATGAATTTAAAAAAAATCAATTTCTCTTTTTCTGATACTTTTGAAGTTTATTTTGTCATCAATTTAGACATACTTATTGGAATTATCACTCATGATACATGTTCAGTACAAGCACACTGCTTTTAATTATTCTGACTCTGACACCAGCTACCTTCTTACTGGTTTTAAAAAAGATCAGATTAGCTTATATAGTGCCATTCAGTGTTTCTTTTCTGGTTGCAGTGAGTTCCTACAAGTACCTGGTTTGTGCTCAAAATCTTTCCTAACAGTCTGAAAACTAATACTGTCAATGCAAAGGTATTTTAAAAATAGAAATTACCATTGTTTTGATCCACAAAATGTGCTTTTGAAATACGAAAATTCATTATGCAAATATGTATACTATGCCTAACATTGCATGTACTCTTACTAATATGATTACAACTTGACTTCACATGAGTTACATTCCAATTAGTCTTTTCTGATATGTGTCATTCATGTTCTTTAGAACCACAGCAAAACTTTATGTATTACTTATTGTATGTGACATATAATCTTTTGATACCAAACTAATTTAATCATCAATGATCATCACTTGATCATCCACAGATCATCAACAACCATCATGCTGATTTAAGCTTACAACATTAATCAATAATCATCTGTTGGTGATTTTAAAGTTTATGTTTGATGACTAAATCATGATCTAGATGATGATCTTAGATCACAGTCTCACTTAATGATCATCTGGTAACATTTAATGATTAATGATGGTCAGTCACAACTGACCAAAAACAAACATGAGTGATGATAACCTGAGTTATTGTTATATAATAACTGGTCAGCAATTTCTCTCAATGTACTGACCAGGTTGATATTTTCCATAATAACCAGCTGGTTGTTATGACATTCATGAGCCATGCCAGTCAAACTATGCTGCTGCCTCATTGGCCAACATTCTGTATGTGGGCAGGGCCAAACAGTCTCACAAACTGCTGGAGAAAAATTGCTGGTCTGTTATTATAAAATAAAAGATGGGGAGGGTTTTCATATGAGAATTTAATGCACACCTAAATGGGTAGGATGCTTATTAAATCCCTGGGCTTCGCCCTCGGGTTTATGTAGCATCCCACAACTCGGGTGTGCATTAAATTATCATATCAAACCCTTCCCCATCCATTATTCTCTATTTACTATGGGTAGAAGAGTCATTATTCTGCATAAACTGCAAGGACAATGCTATACCAGATCCTTGACAATCTTATAGTGGTTAAAATGAAAGCACTGGTCAGAGGTATGTTTGGTGGCCAGGCCAGGATCAACAAGTTGAGTAAAGAGTAACAATGTCCCCGGTGTGTCTGTATTTAGAATATAGCAAACACTGCTAAGTTTCACCTCTGGAAATGGCCAACAACTCCATGGCAATGTGTTTATTTTAACTATGTAGGGCCTTTTCAGTGACTCCAGGTGGTCAGCAATGTTTCTCAAAGATGCAGGTACTGTTTTTCAATATAAACCATTTGCAATGATTAGATTATCATAACAACCTACTGGGCCCACTTGCTTTGTCGTGCCTCTTTATTGCTAAAAATGTATTAACGACAAACTATTTGCTCAGACTATCTCACAATCTCATTACAAAACACACCAGCTGTCAGTAGATTGTCCAGCAGCAGTACTGCAAGACTATCAAAGTGGAAAGAAAAGGGTGCTTGGAACTATGTATCTGCAAACAGGGCCCAGGAATCATTAAGTATAAGTGGAACTATTTGCCAAATTTTGTTATCAGCAAATGGTTCAGACCTTGGGTATTATGATATATTCCCAGAGACAGGAACATGGATATTCCAGCTGTGTTTGAAGAGAATGTTTCAGTTCCTGGTATAAGGTCAACTACTAGTTACCCTGCTATTCTTGTAGACAAAGAGGCAGATGGTGATATCCAGAATCAACTGACAGATACTGAGATTTCTGGGCAAAAGATTGAGATAGTTTCTAGTGAGGATTCATAAGGCCCCAGACAGATAGGACATACTGTACAATACAGACTGAAAAGTACTAAACACTGAATATACGTCCCTCAATTATAAATAGTGTTTTAGTTCTGTGACTAAAGTTATTTTGAGTTGAAAGGGTGACCATGGGTGGTGTCACTCTAACATGGAGGGTAATGTGGTGGATTATTTTGACTTAAACAGCAATACTATTTCCAGTTCAGTGTTATTTGGAGTGCATTCCTTTTATGCAGATTAGCTGCCATTGCAGCTCTTGTTCCATGTGTACTCAGCCTGCAGCCCACACTTCAAGAAAGCAACAATTTTGTTCAACTTCTAAGTGTGCTCACTATTTTCCTATCAGTTATGTACAAGACAAACCATTTACGTTTTTTTATCATTTTGCTTCTTTGTAGTATGCTATGATTTCACATTTGTTCCTATATCATTTGGTAATAATATATCAATGTAATTATGTTCTGTATTAACCTCCCAGTAGCCTTTCATCAGGACACACATGGAAATGAGTTGTTTGTAGTTCAGCAAGAGTTTCCTTGCTAAATACTGTAAATAAGTAAATGAACAAATGTAGCAGCCTATGCAAGTGGTAATATCAGCAACAGGAGTCACTGACTGATTGCAGCCGATGATGGAGCACCTACTGTATAATATATCAGGGTTACATACAGGGATGGTTTTAAAGACCAGGGAGACAGAAACCATAAAATACAGACATATACAGATAAATAACAAGGGTGATCAAATAAGAATTGGGAATGCTACAGTGCTCTCTTTTTCCTTTAATGCAGCTCCCTAACTGAGAGGAAAGGGGGAAGATGAAGGCACATGTTGGCAATAGGTAACTTTTGCCATAAGAATTTAAATTGCACCACTGAAATGACCCTTTGTATTGAAACATTTGATTTAGTAGTTCCATAGATTATGGAGTATTTTTTCATTGCTTCACATAAATTTCATGGAATGCATTTTCTCAGTTTTGACCAGTAATAGAAAATACATACATTACACATATAAAAGCTACAAGTCAAAACATACCAAATGACTTATCTTACCTGCCTATATGGTATGTTTCTTTAAAGCAGATTCCTGTCTATGTTGAGCTGGATTTATTAGCTGATAGTCCTAGTGTTTTTTTAATGTTAAACTTTTTATTGGAATAAATAGATTAAACAACAAAAATATACAAATACAGCAGAATTAATGAGCAAAGAACACATTTTTAAACTCTATGGCCCCCATTTTCAAAGCCTGGGGGATGGTCAGCATATCTAGATGCACCACCCAAATAAATGGGTGGGGCAAAAAAATACTATATTCAAATGAGGTGCATGATCATGCATCTCATCTGAATATAGCAATGCTAGTGGGCAACACAAATGGGGGCTGCTGACAATGTACCAGTGCATCCCCCTGGATGACTGAATACCTGGAATGGGGATGCTAGGTGCATCTCCAGATGCACCAGGCACAAATTCCAGATATTCAGCCAGGAAAATGCAAATGTAGCCATTAGGCTTGCAAGGCACAAATGGGCCATTTGCATGTCATTATGGTTCAATTTGCATAAAGGCAGTAGGGAGGCACCTGGAAGGATGTGCCAGGTGGCCTGCAACTCACCCACCTAGTCCCATGTTGTGCTTCTCCATCACCCACCTTTTTTCCGTAGTGTAGTGACCCCCCCCATCCTGATCCAGGGCAAATAAAAAATAATGTTTTCCCCCTTCCCATTTTCCATAGTGTTGTGTCCTCCTCACCTCATATGGAACCCTGTTTGACTTAAAAAAAAATCATTGCCCCAACTTTTTTTTCTATTGTGTAATGTCCCACCCACCCTGTACTGAACTCTGTTCAACATAAAAACAAATCACTGCCCCAACTCTGTTTTCCATAGTGTAGTGGCCCACCCTTCATCCTGATCCCTAATTGAAGAATAAAAGTATGGTCACCATACCCCCTTTCCAAAGTATAGTGGTCCCCCAGCCCATTCTGATCCCTGAGCAACTGCAAAACAATAATCACAACTGCCCTTTTCCATATTGTAGTGGCCACCACCATTCACTCAGGTACACACATCCCACCCCTCCCCAGTCCCAGCATGGACGGTCAGCTGGTGAGCAACACAGCCCTCTGCAGACCTCCACAGCTTCCCACTGACTGAACTGTCAATGAATGAAAGCTTACTATAAGCACTACAAGCCCATTGGCTGATACTGCTGACCAATGGGCTTGGAAAGTTGAGAATGACAGCTTACAGTACACACAGCAAGCCCATTGATCAACATTGTCAACTAATGGGCTTGTAGTGCTTACTGTAAGCTGTCATTCATTGACAGGTCAGTTGTCGGGCAGCTGCGGAGGTGTGCAGAGGGCTGTGTTGCTTGCTGGCTGACTGTCCATGCTAGGACTGGGGGAGCAGGGTGTAATGTGTGTACCTGAGTGGGTGGTGGGGTGGAGAGCCACTACACTATGGAAAAGGGCAGTTGTGATTATTTTTTGGGGATCAGGACAGGGTGGAGGGACCACTGCACTATAGAAAAGGGGTGTAGGTACCATAACTTTATTTTTCAATTGATGATCAGGATGGGGGGGCACTACACCATGGGAAAGAGGGTTGTGGCAGTGATTTGTTTCTAAGTTGAATGGGGGTGGGGGGACACTACACTATGGAAAATGGGTTTGGTGCCTACTTTTTTGTATTTGAGCGGGTATCAGGATGGGAGCGGGGTCTCTACCCTATGGAAAGGGAGGCATGGGTTGGGCTAAAGGGAATGGGGTTTGGGGATTGGGGGATCCACTAGATTATCAGGAATTTGGGGCACCTACCATTTACCGTTTCTGCCATGATCAGGGTACAGGGTTGGGAGGTGGTGCCACTAGACTACCAGAGAATGGGGAATGATACAATTTACTATTCACACTGTGATCAGGGTTTGGGGATGTGGGGATGCTTGCCACCAGGCTGCAGGGGCCGGCAGCTGCTGTGCTGCTGTGTGCAGTACAGCAGACCACCTGTGGGTGTTTATGAGTTAGACATGTTTCTTTCATGCCTAACTTTGTGTGGCACATCTCCGAGATGTGCCAGCAGTACATCTCTACTTAATATGGGGATGTGCCCCATATTCATGGGCATGCCCCTTGGAGATGTGCTGCATACATTAACACTGTGCTTGGACACAGTTGAAGATGCGCGATGCATCTCCACTCTTTAAGTAGCATGCTGCAGCACATCTCCTTTGAAAATGTCCATATATATATATATATATATATATATATATATATATATATATATATATATATATACAGTATATATATATATATATATATATATATGCAAGGAAATGAACAACCTAGAGAAACAAAACATGTGAACTGTAAAAAAACAGTAACCTTGACAACATCTACAAAAAGCTGGTCAAATCAAGGAGGAAGGTGAACAGACTAATCATACACAAAAATGAAGGGGGAAAGAAAAAAAGAGGGAGGTCTGGAAATAGGCACATGGCAGCAGGAAATAATAAAGAAGAACAATTAGCTGGTGAGACAAGAGGAGGCCAAAGGAGGGGCAACTGGGGTGGGTGAATAGCCAATTGCTAGAAATATAAGGAGAGGGATAGGTAAATTATTATGGTGGGAATGGGTGGTGTGGGATTACAAGTAGCAAACTAGGGGGCCCAAACAGCCTCATAAGTTGACATTTTTGAAAGAGTTAAGTGAGACAGGTGCTGCAACGATGTCAGCTGACCAAAAGCTAGGAGCCACTCTTGAAAGGTGGGGATATAAGGGAGGCACCATCTACATAGGAGAAGTTTTTTGGAAATGAGGACTGCAGCAAGGTCCTATTGTAAGTGTGGATCAGAACAAGGTATATTAAGGGAACAAAGCCCAGCAGAATGGAAGAGGAACCAACATAGACATAACTAGGTAGAATGGTTCTGCAAAACTTGAGAACCTGATCCCAGAAGGGGTGTATGATGGGACAAAACCAGAGGAGGTGAGAGAGGGAGCCTTCCTGAAGGTTGCAGCACTAGCACCTATCATGAGGAAGACTACCATGGGAGGTCAGCTGTTGGGGTGTCCTATACCATGGATGTAGAATTTTTAGCTGGATCAATTGAGCCCTGAGATCCTGGAAGGCCATGTGGGTGCAGAACCAACAAGTGTCTCATGCCTGCTGAGAGGTAAAAATGTTCAGCTGCACTGCCCACCTGTCTTTAACAGAATAAGTGGGTTCCAGACCAGAGTACCAGAGGAGAGTGTAAAATTTGCTGGCTTTTTTCCTGGGAAGAGAAAACCATTAAGAAATGGGTACCCCATGGAGGGGAAGAGGAAGGGCCTTAATCAGAGAGAGGAGAGCAAAGCAGAGTTGAAGGTACTGCCAGTACTCTTGTGGGGAAAGGTGAAATGTATCTGAAGAGATTCAATTGAAAGCAGGGTAGTAAGGTCAGGAATGCATAGCTGATGGAGCTGAAAGATACCAGCTCATTGCCATGCTGCCCAGTTGACAGGTGCATGGTCAATAAGAATATCAAGGTTATGCCAAATTTGGGTATAGGCATGAGGAAGGGGATTTATGTTGGACCTAGATGTAAAAGACCTCCAAGACTTGATGGAGATCAAAATGGTTGGATGTTGCTGAGGTATCAATGACCTGGGTGAGCAGAGAGCCCATATTGAGGAAGGGACCTTAAGAGAAAAACTTTCCAAATCCACTCAGAGTGGGGCACAGAATGGTTAAGGGGAATCCAGTGTAGGATTAGGGCACAGACAAAATGCAGATGGTGATTCTTAAAATGAGAAAGATCCCAACCACCCCAAGACAGTGCTGATATAATTTGGAATGACTGATTCTGGGCATGGTCCCATCCAAATGAACTGACCCATCAGGTGGCTAAGTTTGAGAAAGTACATGTCCAGGATAGTAATAGGAAGATGGGAGAGGAGATAGAGAACCTTGGGGGCAAACATCATTTTAAGGGTGTTGATTTTCTCCGAGACTGAGAGATTAAGGGTCTTCCAGTGAGCCAAGTCCATCACCAAAGTTTTCAAGAGGGGATTAAAATTAGCCTGACAAATGCAGTTAAGGGATGGGGTAAAATGAATACCAAGGCATGTAATGCCCTCTGCAGAACATTTCCACTTGGTGTCAAAAAAGTGGGAATGGAGACAGAGGTTGTTTAGTGGGACAATTTCAGATTTGGCATGACTGACCTTTAAACTGGAGATGGTGGAAAAGGAAATTAAGGTTGATTGTAGGGGGTTGACCGGCCAGAGGGCATTGGAAAGGAGGACCAGTAAGTCATCAGAATACAGGTGGCACTTATATTCTGAAGTGGAGGTTTTGAAGCCGAAAATCTCAGGATAGGATCATAGGGCAATGGATAGGGGTTCAATGGCTAGAAGAAAAAGTAGAGGTAAAAGAGGATGACCCTGACGAGTGCCATGAAACAGCAGAAAGTGAGGGAAGAGAATAATGTTGGTAAGTATATGGACAGATGGATTGTTGTACAGTGTATGTATCGCAGAAAGAAAATATGGACCAAATCCCATGTGGTTTAAGACTTTGAAAAGGAAGGATCTTTCTATAGACTTGAAAGCCTTCTCGAAGTCAATAGTAAGACTGGCAGCAGGTGTGTGTATGGATTTAGATAAGTGCTGAATGTTAAACAGGGCACAGAGATGATCAACACTGAGACAGCCCTTAACAAAACCAGCTTGGGAGAGATGGATGAAGGATGGTATAAATTTCTCCAGATGGGTAGCTGGGACTTTGGCCAAAACTTTAGCATTAACATTGATCAAGGAGATGGGTCTGTGGCTATCATGGGAAAGGGGGTCCTGATCTTTTTTAAGAAGGACAGTAATGATAGTCTCCCTAGCTGTGGCTGATAAAGACTGATTTTGTACAGTGTGGGAAAAGGTATGATGAAGGAAGGGTAGTAGATTATCAAGGAGGGCTTGATGGAACTTGGTGGGGAATTCATCCCCACCAGGAGATTTGTTTTTCCCTAAAGCCACAATGGCAGCTCTGATTCCCTCACAGGTAACAGGGTATTCCAATGAGACTTGTTGGGAGAGAGAGA
This sequence comes from Neoceratodus forsteri, assembly GCA_016271365.2. NCBI lineage: Eukaryota > Metazoa > Chordata > Ceratodontiformes > Ceratodontidae > Neoceratodus > Neoceratodus forsteri. The sequence goes on along the minus strand of CM028129.1, from coordinate 617,862,218 downwards.
GAGAGAGAGAGAGATAGAAAGAGATATGAGGCAACCTCAGGGGTCAAGAAAGGAGACCAACAGGTCAGGGTGGGATGGACCTGGAAGAAATACAGGCTGGAATAAACATGCCACATAATGGACTTAATTTGAGTGGTATCAGTGTGAGTATAACCAGTAGAGTCATGTAGGCCAGCAATGTGGCATTCTGCTTGTTTCATTTGCAGTCTATAAGCCAGAAGTTTACTAGCATGCTCGCCACTCTTCCAATATGTATGATTAGCATGCAGGATGGCGAGTTCTGCTTTCGTGTATAAAGACAGTTGAGAGAATTGCTGGTCTTGACCAATTCAGAGAGGTCCATAGAGGGATTAGTTTTATATTGGGCTTCTAGGGCAATTAATTTAGATTCAAGAGCCTTTGCCTCCCACTCATGGGCCTTTCACCTGTGGGCGACAAAACTAATGATACAGCCCCTAAGGTATGCCTTCAGGGTATTCCCAAAGAACATCATGTATGATGGAGCCATTATAATTAATACTCAGGAAAGAGTTGATCTCTCATCAAACCCAGGGAACAAAGGAGGGGTCTTTAAGAAGGAGAGGATCAAGACTCCAACAGCAGGTGCAAGGGGGAATGTGGGGAACAGAGCAAGGAGATAGAAATAGGGGCATGCATAGATTATAATATGGTGGATATGGGTTAAGACTGTGCTTCGAGTTAACTGTGGGGAGGTAAGCCAAAAATCAATGTGACTGGAAGAGTGGTGGATGGAGGAGAAGAAAGAATAATCATTCACAGTAAGAGATAAAAGGCACCAGATGCCTGTTAGAGAAAACTCCCATAATAAGCCACAAAGGGCAGAATGTGCATTGCGATTGGGCTCACAAGGGGTATGGGATCTATCCAGCAAGAGGTCATGGGTTAAGTTAAAGTCTCCACCAAGTAGAATCAATCAATCAATCACATTTATTTATGAAAAGGGCAGTTCCAGAAGACTAAAGTGCTCATACAATAAAATTCCTTAAAAAGATACAAAATGAAAGAATTACAGTCAGTACATGATTCAATATAAAAGTAGTAGTAGTAAATCTTTTTATTAATATAAATAAGGGAGACATTCAATTGAGCACAACTCATTTGCAATGAAGTCCTGGACATCAAATCATTTAGTTAATAATACGGAAGGGGGAGGGGGGACATTAAAGAGGGAGATTTTTTCAAAAAGACCAGTAAAAAAGGCAGGGTAGTACAAGTTAGGGGCATACAAATTAACAAGGGTCAGGGGCCCTTTGGAGGTATCAAATCTGGCCATAACCCGCCTTCCTTCCATGGCATTCTGGGTGGCAGTGCAGGATCATTTCAAAGACTTATGAATCAAAATATTGATTCCCCATTTGGAAGAAGAAGCAGTGCTGTGGACCTCCTGACCAACCCATTCCTTCTTTAACTTAGGAGGCTCTATGGATGAGAGTTTGGTCTCCTGTAAAAATGCCACCTGTGTAGGCAATTTCTTGAGATGGGACAGAATATTTTTATGTTTGATAGGGGAGTTAAGGCCTTTAACATTCTAGGGCACACAGTGAAGATCAGCCATAGAGAAAACGGCAAATAGAGGTGAGGAATGGAAAGGCAATGAAGAAGAGGAAAAATAAGGAAAGCTGTCCCAAAAGGCCCTAAGGGAAGAGATGTGAAAAAAAACAGGAGGTATCATTTACAAGTAGCCCAAACCACAAGTTGTAATAGTCCAGCACAAGAAACATGGAACATGAACGGCATAGCAACAAGACATAAAAAGACCAGCATATACAGCAATAAACATGGCTGAACTATGGCAGACAAATAAACCCAAGTCACCACAACAGTCTGTAAGAGATCTAAACAATACGTGAAGTGGACTAGATACCTCTGAGACACAGGGTGGCAGTGAAACCATCTAAACAGCAGGGAGCAGATCGAGATGTGAAACCCATTAACTCCCTCTCCCAAAGACAGTGCCACAAAAGAAAAATAGGAACAAGAAATAAAGGAAGAGATCATCCAAGGAGAAAAGAAAAAAACCCAGGAGAACACACCAGAAAAAGGGATGAAAAGGGCAAGAAGGAGTATAAATAAAAGGGAAATGGAGCCCAAGAGCATATAAAGTTATAAAGACAAACAGAGGGGAAGGGAAGAGAAAGAAGGGAAGGAAAAGAAATGATGGGAAGCAGCCTGATAAAACCACAGGTACTCAAGAAAGCAAAGGGCAGACAAGATAGAAGGAGAGGGAAAAAAGCAAAATGGTTGGATGCCCAAAGAAAAGGATGAAAAAAGGGGGAGAGCAGCAGCAATAAAGAAATATGCCAAAAAGAGGGAAGAGGGATGAGATTCCATCAGATGGCACCATATCAGCCAGCATTCGGGGAGGAATCCAAAAGCAGTGGTGCAGGGGTGATGGCTGCCACAGATGGCCCCAGCTGGCAGTTGTTGGTAGTAGAAGAGAAGCTGGCTGGTGGGTAGCAAGGATGTCAGCCTGGGAAGATAAGGGGGTCCCAGAAGGAGACTGAGCTTAATAGGAAGGGCAGGGATCAGAACCAGGAGGAGGGGAGTGAGAAAGTCTCTGAAGGGGAGCAAATCTATTATTCACAAGTGGGCTCCCAGAGCTATCAGATGAGGCATCCCTGTCTCTACTATGACTCCTGGCCCATTGTTGAGGAGAGATGTGGCTGGCTTTATGCTGACTGCAGCCCCATTTTGTGCCAGGATGCCAACCAAGTCACTCAGGGTGATTTGATTGGATTTTTATTTGTATATGGGTAAGCACACTGGGATATAATCCCTTTTACAGGTGCGACCCGTGGTCAATCAAAATACATACATAAATTACATTAGACAAGATTATACTTAATACAAAACAAATTATTAGGAATACATATTCCATGTCTAAATAAAAATCACAATTAAATGTAAATTTAAAAAGGCCTAATACAGTTTAAACTGTTATATAAATCTATATCACAAGAGCTGTAGCTCCATAGCTAATATATACATTCAATGAATGTCATTATCCAAAAAGCAGCTACACTTAAATCCATAAAGTGTGTTTTCAAAGCTGCTGTAAACCCATAGCTACCCATGCCTCTAATTTGTGCTGGAATATTGTTCCATATTGTTGGTGCATAATATGCAAATGATCGCTGTCCTCTTAAAGTGTGAATAATTGGGATTCTTAACATAGTTAGGTCCCCTGGTGATCTAGTATGTAATTTAGCACTAGAAGTCTCAAGCTGATTTTTTTTATTTTAAGGGTACCCCTGTTTGTTGTATTTTATAAATAAATTTACACATAACAAACTTATGATAATGTTCAACTGATAACCACCAAAGATTTTCCAGTATAGTGCAATGATGTGCATTATTGGGTGTTAATAGAGCAAATCTACCAATTTTGTGCAACAACACTGATTTCCATCTTACAGTACTGTAAGGAGCATTATCCACCACAATAGAGGCATAGTTCAAAATGGGCAACAAACATTGATTTGCAATTGCCAAACACACCTCATCTGTCAAAAAGCTGTGCAACCTCTATAGTAAAGCAATTTTAGAATGAATTTTAAATGTAATGGCATGTATACATGACTCATATGTTAATGTGGAGTTTATAACTACCCCTAAATACTTAAAAGTATTTACACTTTCATACAAAACCCCATCCAATGACTCAACTTGCAGACTGGAACCAATAGCTTTTAAATTAGCTGGAGTACCAAATACTATAATTTTAGTTTTTTGCTTATTTAATACTAATTTAATATTTATCAGACAATTTGCATAGCTTTGAGTTCCTTGGTCCGAGTTATGTTAAGTTTGGATAGTGCTCCCCCATGGCAGAAGACAACAGCTTCGTCTGCATACATAACCACATGAGCACCTTTTACAGATGAAGTAACAGAATCAAAGAAAATAGAAAATAAAATTGGTCCCAGTATGAAGCCCTGTGGGATTCCGCATTTGACCAAAGCCTTATCAGATAAGCTACTTCCAATCTTTACCATTTAAAACCTGTTTGAAAGATAATTTGATACTCAAAGCAGTGCTGGTGTCCCCACCCCAATATACTTAAGTCTCTCAACATGGAGGGAAAGATCCACCAAATTGAATGCTTTTGTCAAGTCCACAAACGCAGCCCCAGTCAGGCACCCTCTCTCCATACCTTCATGGACCGTGCTAGTGAACTCGACCAAGGCTCTCTCAGCTCCCCTTCCCTTCCTGAAACCATGTTGGCATTGTGATAATAAACCATATTTTTCTATATAATCAGTTAACTGCCCCAAAACAATCTTCTCCTGCAATTTAGACAGAGCTGACAGAATAGAGATTGATCTATAGTTTGTAAATTCACCAGTTGAACCTGCTTTATGGATTGGTATCGCATATGAATGTTTCCACAAATCAGGAACTTCTCCCAAACAGCAAGACAAATTAAAGATCAGACTAACAGGATATGTGAAGTCTGCTGAAGCTAAATGTAATAATTTTGGAAACAAACCATCAAACCCGCAGGATTTATCTGTTTTAAGTTGTTTCAAGAGTGTATGCACCTCTAAGTGCTTAACTGCCTTTATGTAAAATTTTGGATTATCCATACAGCATCCTGCACTATCACCAACTGAACCAGGTTCATATTGCACTCTATAATGATTCAAATCTGTAAATACTGTATTAAATTAATTTGCCGCTATCAAAGGATCTGTTAATTTTTCACTATTCTTATCCACGTCAATAGCAAACTAAATAGACAACAGTTCAAAATACCTAAGGGAGCTAGTTACAATATCTATCTCATGTACAGTGTAACTATTCTTAACGTAAAATAAAACACAACCCGCCCTTCCCGTCAATCTATCTTTTCTGTTAACTGTATACCCATGAATATTGATTTGACTATTGGTTATTAAAGCCTGTAACCATGTTTCACTAATTGCCAGGACATCAGGCTGATAATTTGAGATCCATGCCTCAACCTCATGAAATTTAGAGACAAGGCTATGAGCATTAAAATGCATGATTTGTATACCTTTTCCAGCATTAGCAAAATAGTCTAAATCTGCTAAATCGTTACTCATTGGACCAGGGATACACTCGATATCCCCAGCCCTTAGTAGCAAATTAACCTTAATAACATCCACTGCAAGGAATAGTATCCCCAGCAACCCCTTAGATGATCTTATTAAGGTGAGAAGGAAAAGAGTCTATCACAGGGGCAACTGACATATCTTAAGGTGGGTCATGAAGGTCCTCAGACTTGCGGGCAGGAGGGGATGGGGTGATATCCATAACCAGGGGGTACCCAGGAGTCGGAAGTTTTGCAGATGGCCAGGACTGCTGGGTGAAGTTCTCCACTGCTTTGGGGGTATGGAAAGAGTGGGAGACATGGCTATGGTAAATCTTCAAAATTGCTGAATACAGAAGGCAGTACTATACATTCAAGGCATACAGAACATGCCTGGCAGCAGAGAAACCCTGACGGCACTAAGTCAAGGCAGGGGAATATCAGGGAAGATTTGGATAGTATGACCCTGCCAGATCAAAGGTCCTCATTTGCAGGCCAGAATGTGAATTTCTCCTTAACCTGAAAGTGGAGAAATTTAGCCAATATGATCCAAGGTTGCTTCCCTGGCTTGTGATGATGCACAAGAGATCAACGAGCTTGCTCGATCTACAGGGGTTCAGGCCACTGCTGTTTTAAAAGGATGGGGAGGACATGTTGAAGGAAAGCAATGGCATTTTGACCCTTAACACCTTCAGGAAAGCCCACAAAACATAAGTTATTCCTCCTGCTCTGATTTTCTAAATCCTTCACATGGTCCCAAAGCTCTTTCAGGGCTCTGTCTTGCTGTCAGAGTCGGGCATCTAATCTGTGAGCCATAGAATCCTGGGTGTCAATTTTTTTGTCAAGATAGGTGAGGCACTGTGCTATAGAAACAATGTCTTGGTCAATCCTAAGATTAGTGGATTTTAACTTCCTGATTTCTTGAAGTAGCTGTGAAAATATCCCTCTAATTTCTTGTGAGCTGTCTGAGAGAAATCAGCATAGACGAGGAAGAGGAGGCAGGGAGCACCATGTCCATTAGGCCTCATTGGGATGGAGCATCAAAGTTGGCAGTGCAGGAAAAGATCTGAAACAGCAGCCACAGGCACTGAAGTGGTAAGTAGGTAGTCTTGGGTGATGGCTGAAAGAGTTAGGTGCCCAACAGGAGTAGTATGATGGCAAGTAGTGCAGGAATGCAGCAAAAAAATCTCCAGGGGAGATAAGAGCTAATGATCTAAGATGCCACAGTGACTTAAATACACCCCCCAGCCCTAGTGGTTTTTCAACAGCCCCATGCACTTTTTCTTTAGTATGTACTTAGCACTTATGCTGGTCTCACCAGTGTTAGAATCCAGTCACAGAATGTTCATGGACCACCTCACTGGGCAATTTATTCCATTCATCCACCACCCTTTCTGTAAAGGACTTCCTTATGTCTATCTTGAGCCTTTCCCCTATTAATTTCCATTGATGGCCTTTTGTCACACTGCCCTCATTATTCTGCATCCCACTCTGTTGATGTCCTGGAAGTACTTGTATTTCTCTATCATGTCCCCTCTCTGTCTTCTGTCTGCCAGTGTGTACATGTTGAGGCTGCCAGTCTCTACTCATATCATTTTTTCTATTTCCCTGGATCATTTTTGCTGTCCATCTCTGCACATACCCTAGGCAGTCCTTATTCTTGTTACTGTACAAATTCCAGAATTGTGCCAAGTATTCGGGGTATGGCTAGGGATCTGTGCAGGGGCAATATTGTCTTCCTTCTTCTACTGGAAAATCCACCTCCTATGCAACCTAGCTGCTTATTGTCCTTCCAAACCAATCTATTGCCTTGGGCAGCAGTTTTGAGTCTGTCACTGATAAAGGCACTGAGAGGCTTTTTTTCCTTAGAAGTCTAATCTACCCATGCCTCACTAATTTCTTTTTTTAATTTAGTTGTTTAACCAGGTATAGCACACTAAGCTGAAATCTTTTTTACAGGAGCAACTTGGGAGCACAAGGAGGTTAAGTGACTTGCTCAGGGTCACACAGTATGTAAGTGGAAGCTGTGGGATTCAAACCCAGGTCTGGTCTGCTGGATGTCACCAAATTTGCAGCTCAGAGCCTAAGACCACTGCACTATACTGCCTCCTACACTATACAATACTTAGTTTTTAAATTTTTTTCCCTAATGGGGTCTATGCACTAGGCCTAGGAGCTGCATATACAAGGCACATAGGCTTCCCAAAGATCACTTGCCATGCATCGGGAGTCCAGTCAAACTGCACAGCATTCACTGAAGGGGCCTTTCCCACCTGATTTCCTGTCTATTCATGGCTGTCTGTAAATGAATAGATGGGGGAGCATCTGGAAGGTGGAACTACACTCCACACCATGCACTCAGGTGTGGAGTGCTGGATGAGGGGGTGCAGGCTATGCAGGTAGGGAGCCTGCCACAGCTGGTACACACCCCCTCCATCCCATTGTAAGCGAGGGCTGGGCCAACTATCAGGATATGTGCTGAGAATTCTGTCTCTTTAGGGATCAAGGGACCCACCATATCCCACTGTTCTCTTCTTCATGAAGAGCAGGGGATGTAGTTTGGTAGCAAGGTGGTCATCTAACTGGATACCCACTGTCATCCACCACCCTGGCTATGCCTGACCCTTGCCACATCATGTTCCTTCCCGCCAGTGGGGCTGGGCCAGGGACAGTCATTTTCCAATTGTGAATGGAGTGCCATGGGTTCACCCATGCTGGTGCCCCTGCAAAAAGAGTGAGCATCACTAGAGCGCAAGCACAATGCCACCACCTAGCATCATGCCATATCATTGTGCCACCTGACCCTGACAGCATGCAATGAACAGGGACAAGTATATGCCTTTTTCAGGGGGCATCGCCCCCACAGCCCCCTCAACCCCCTAAACCCAAGTATAATCACTTCTACATCCGAGGTGGTTTGAGTGGTGGGGCAACAACTGAATTCAATTAAAATTCTATTTTTACTTAACTAGGCAATTCATCATTGAGCAAGCTCATTTACAAGATGGTCCTGGGAGAACAAAGACAAATTACATTACAGCAATGACAATACGATTCCCAGTCATACAGTTTGACACAGAGTAGAAATTACAAATTGAGAAAATATACAATAATGGTACAACAGAGATGCATATCCAAATAACAAAAAGGTGGTAGGGGAGATCCCACAAAAAATCCATGTCAAGAAAGAATACTTGCTAATAGACCTAACATTGTTACAGCTGGATAGAAATAACATACATAGAGTACAGGTATTCCCCTGATGTACGAGGAGAGGTAAAGGGTATACCAGCAACAGCCTTTTGTGTTGGTCCTCATTTAACAGGGGCTAGAGTTAGGAGTGGGGGGGGGGGATGGTGCGATAATGAGGATCACAGGCCGGGGCTAGTAGTTGCTGTCTATGGCTTTCGGGAGATTAGCAGAGGTAGGTGCAGGTGTTCTTTAATTGCAAGATTAAGCAAAGACTTAAAGATGGATAACCCCTGCACATGAGTAAGCTTAAGGGTCTTCTGAATGGTGTTCCTTAGGGATGGAAATGCAAAACTAATGGCTGAAGGTCCATGTTGAGTTCTAGCTTTTGGGACATTGAACAATACAAGAGAGTAATTCCTCAGGCAGTAAGGCCCCTGTGTACATAGGAAAGGCTCAGTGATTTACAGAGGGAGTTTGTTTGTGATTGCTCTGTAAAACCAAAGTGTAGAGTTCCTCATCCTCCTAACAGTAAGGGAAGGCCAGCCTATCATGTCATATAGCAAGCAGTGATGAGTGTTAAAAGGAGCATTTGTGACAAATCTCAGTGCCTGGTGGTACAAGGTGTTGAGCTTAGTGGGGGCTGTTTTGGGGCAAAGGCCATACAAGATGTCAGCATAGTCTAGTAATGGGAGAAAAGTAGTTTGTGCAAGTTTTACTTTTGCCTTGTATTTGACGAGGTGTCTGTTGTGGAAGAAAATATCTAGCCTCTGCCACAGCTTTTTGGCAAACTCATCAATTTGATATAAGAAACTAAGCTTACTGTCGATCCAAAAGCCTAAGTATTTGAATCTACCCACTATTTCTAGGGGTTCCCCTAGAATGGTCTGGATCCTAAGTGGAGGGGTAGTATGTGTTGAAGAGTGGTTTCAGGGAAAGATGAACATAACTTTTGTCTTCTTTGCATTAAGAAGCAGATTTAGCTGTGCAAGGTTCAGTTGAAGTGTATCAAGGTCATGCTGCAGCTCAGCACTGGCAAGCTCTGGGGGAGAGCTGGCTGCTTACAGTACCATGTCATCTGCAAATAGGTGCACATGTGCCGAGTTGATATTAGAGTCTATGTTGTTTATATAAATCGGAGAGAGTAGAAGTCCCAGGACAGAACCTTGTGGAACTCCTCTTGGAAGGATTTTGGGAGCTGAAAGGAGCCCTTGAGCCTTAACTTGCTGCACTCTAGTGTTGAGGAAATAGTTGAATCACTTCAGCGCAGTAACTTCAAGACCAAGGTTATTCAACACAGACAGAAGCAGGTCATGGTCAATGGTATCAAAGGCTTTGCTTAAGTCTAGAAAGACTGTGCATATGTGCTTCTCCTGGTCATGTGTGTTTAGCCAATTGTTGGTCACTTTGGCCAAGGCAGGTACCATGCAGTGCTTTGGTCTGAAACCCAACTGGATAGGGTTCAATAAACATTCAGACTCCAGGTAGTCCCACAGCTGACAGTTGACTAACTTTTCTAGCATTTTTGAAAGAATGGGTAGCAGGGAGATAGGCCTGTAGTTACTGGGGCAGCAAGGGTAGCCTGACTTGTAAAGGTAGATAATATGCACAATTTTGCAGTTCGTTGATAGGTCACCTAGACCTAATAATAAGTTAAAGAGAAGCATAATTTATTTTTTTATTTTATTCTTTTGCTAACCAGGTGAGGCTCACTGGGCACAAGTACCTGTTTTCAGGGGTAACCCAGGAGCACTGGGGTGCTTAAGCGACTTGCTCAGAGTCACACAGTATGCAAGTGGAGGCTGTGAGAATCAAACCCAGGTCTTCTGGATGTAGCAAGCTCATTCACAGCTCATTACTCTAACTTCTAGGCCATACTGCCAGTAATGGGAGCGGTTAGGTGGGAAAAGCCTATTTTCAAGAAGAGGGGCTCTAGGAGTTCGGCACCGGCACTTTTTTTGATGTCTAAGGAAGTTAGTAAGTTCTCTACTTGTTTAAAGAAAACTGGACTAAAACTAAAGGTGGAAGAAAGCTGGGTATTCATATTGTCACAGCAGAGGTTAGCCTTGTTGTATGATTGGGCAATGATCCTGCTAGCTGGTGAAACATCAAATGCTAGGTTGGCCATGGAAAAGTGCTTGTTAAGTTGGTCTAAGATGTTGGCCTTGTCCATGTAAGTGGTGTCTCCAACTATAAGCTTAGAAGGCAGTGGGGAAGAAGGTGTATGCCCTTCTGTCTCTCTCTATGGATGCTCTAGAACTTTGGATGCTTCGAGGGAGGTCTGAATATATTTGGCCTTCTCAGATCTCATGAGCTTGTGCCGGAGTTCCTCGGCACATAGAAGGCATCCAATCAGCCTTTGTTTTAGTTTTTGTGGGCCCTATTCCACAACTTGTCCCTGTCTTTTAAGGCTGACTATAAAACAGGTGTAAACCTGAGGCAGGATCTTTTCCTTGCTTTTGTTTTGACAAGAGGGGTGTGTTTGTCAACCAGTGCCAAGACAAGGTTTTGGAAGATGCTATAAGCCTCAGAAAGTGATTGTGCTAAGTAGAAGTCCTGCTATCTAATCATGCCAAGATCTGCTACTAAAGCAGGTGGGCTGAAGTTTTTAAGGCATCTTTTTAGTCTGTAGGTGGAGGTAGAGGAGATCTTTGGAGAGCGCTTTATACAGGCTATTGTTCTGTGGTCACTTATGTCATTAAGAAATACCCTAGAGTGTGAGAAGTTTTGAGGTCTGTTGACTAGAATTAGGTCCAGCAGAGAGCTGTGATCTGATTTTTTTCTGTTCAGGTGGGTAATGTCAGAGTGTAATTTGTGATAAGCCATGGGTATCCCAGAATTCCTTCAAGCTATTAGAGGTGTAACTTCTGCAATCTAAATTCAAGTCCCCCATAATAATGCATTCTGAATTTAACTTATCCAGTAACTTATGGAGATGGGTTAAGATTTCAAGGCCCCCTGACGGTGGCCTGTAGCATATGGATAATGATATTACATCCTTGAAGGAGAGGGTCACCCTTCAGGTAAGTCTCTCAAATTGGAAGCATCCATGACTGTGACAGAGAATTTATCCTTGTTGTAAATAGTTCCCCCCCACCTGGAAGCTCTGTTGAATCTGAAGATGTTGTAAGCCAGGATGTTAATGCTGTGATCAGGAGTGGAGCCTCTGAGCCAAGTTTAGGAGAGCATTAGTACATCTGGTCTTGTGTAGTGCAGGAAGGCTTAAATCATATCAAGTTTCTTTAGTAAGCTACAGACATTTAAATGCAGAAAGCTGATGCCCTTGAACTTGGGTAGGTCTGCAGGTGTGTCTATAGGCACTGGAGGGCCAGGGTTTAATTCTACATTTCCAGAGCATAAAAGTAAAAGAAGGATACATTTCTTAAGTCTTCTTGTAAGTTCCCTGATAGTCTGTGCTCTTTGGCTTCTGGAAGAAGATGGTTTTGTGAGGGAGGAGCAAGGAGTGGCATAGGAGCCAAGATGCAACAATGCATATAGAACCATTTTAACTGGTAAATTAAAGAAGCCTGGCAGAAATAAGCAGGCTGAAAAAGGATAAAGGGCTTTGCAGGTCCATGAGACTGTGCTTTTATGAATATACATCTGCGTTGGGTTAGAAAAGAGTATTGGGGTGTCCAAGGGAACAGTAGTAGTAAATGTTTCTGGGTATAGGTGCATATTGATAAAAAGGAGAAGACATCTGAAGAAAAGGTGATTAGATGTATGAGACATCATTGTACTCAGAGCAAATACAACTAAAATAAAGCAGGGTTATGAAAGAGCTAATACAACTAAAATAAGGTAGGGTTAAAAAGGGTTGAGTAGCACTGGTAGCTGGTATCAGTGAAAAAGGACAGCACAGGTCACAGTAGGTTATATTACACAACCTCTTAGTGGCTGCACTCTATAATCTGCCAATGGCAAACAGTTTTATGCACACCTGTAGGCAATCACCTGATCAGCCAAGTGCCAAGCATGACTATAAAGCTACACAGCAGAGAAGGGTGGTTGGGGAGCTGGTGTGAAGTGCCAGCAGGAAAATTGCTTTCAAACTACAGTTCTTGGGCAACTGTAGGGGCAGCCAATCATGGGATGACAGGGTGCAAGAAGCCAGGCTTAAACACAGTCTGAGTTCACCGGTCTCTTCTACAGCTGCTCCTTACCACTGTACCTTTTTGGCTGGAGAGATCAGGCAGGCATCTGAGTTCCCTCAGCTGGCTGGGCAGGACGGTTGGCAGGGCTTCCAGAAGCTGAATTAGAAACTGCCAGAGCAGTTTGTGCTGGGGTCTGATGCACCCATTAAAGGGCAGATGCCTAAAATGGCAAGACAGATAAAGACAACTTAGGTAATGGACTGAAATCAGGAGGGTTATTAGGACAAAGTAAGAAAAAGACAAAACACCCTTGTACCATTCTAAATCTAGAGCGCTGCAACATCCAGTTTGTCCCTATGACAGGCGAACTGGTTCAGTCACACACATTACTGCCCCAATGATGGTGCCCTAACAACTGTAAACATGTGCCATGTGTGCCAGTGGTGTGGGTGGGTGCAGGCTGGGTACACGCTGGTTGTGCATATCTAGCCCAAAATACTGTATAGGCTCCACTCTGCATAACTTTGTAATTCTTGATCATTAAACTTAAGTTACCAAATACTGGGCCAGCTCTCAAACCTTTCCAAATACAATTTCTTGCGTCTTATCCTTTCCTAGCATCCACTCTGCCACAGATCTTAGTGTCACATGCAAATTGACATATATTACTATGGACTCCCTGCCTTGTCACAGTTAAAAATGCTAAACAGAAACGGTTCCAAAAACAATCCTTGTGGTGCCCCACTTTTTACCTTTCTGACCACTGAATGCTCCTTGTTCACCAGCAGCCTCTGAGTCTCTCCCCAACATATTGCCTATCCACCAGGTTGAGTTTGTCCGCTATTACCAAATTCATTTCATTTAGTTTTTGTTGACCGGGTAAGTGCACTAGACAAATCCTGTCTATTTTCTGGCATGACCCAGGTGGAAGGGGGATGCAGATGAATGCCAATTGACTTTGAACCAGATTAAGCTGTTGGTGGTATTTTTTTAGTGAATGAGGGAAATTTGGCCAGGACACCGGGGAAATTCCCCTACTCTGTAGGCAGGTGGTGCTGTCCATCAGCCTGCAGGAATTGAGGATTCCAGTATTGAGGAGGTTGTGGAGGAGGAAGGTCTGGTCCTTGGAGCTCCAGAGCACTTGGAGGATGATTTACAAGCTAACATGGACAATTCTTTGTCATTAGCCCAAGATATTGCTCCTCAGTTAGGGGACCTGGATTTGCCATTTGAGGTACCAGAAGAGGAGGTCATGTCAGAAGAATGATTAAAAACGGAATTAGAATTAAAAAGAAACAATTTTTGGAACTAATTCAAGTGGCAGAAAGAGGCTATGGAATGTGCCAAAAAAGATTAGAGGATGAAAAGAAAAGGAATCATTCGATAGCCAGCCCTACGTCTATGGGGAAAAAAAGACCGCCTGGAAGCATTTTAATAGAACCTACTGCTATTTCAGTGGAAGAATTAGAAGTATCAGAGATACAGCAGGTACCATTAAATTCAAGGGAGAAAGAAGGAGAGGAGATATGGTCAACGGGAGATGTTCTAAACAGAGTGGGATGGATCTATCAGAATAACATATGAATCCCTGACCCACTCATTCCAATCCCAGGAATTTCTACATCCTTTGCCCAAAATCCAGCAGAAACATCTGATGACAGTATTTCTATTTCTGGTGAGTTAAAGTCCAAGAATATTTATTTTGTGCATGCACTGGCTGAGGAGAAGACAGCTGAGATTGAAACTGCGCCAGACACCATAGACCAGCCTTCTGATGTTACGGGCATTACACATGGACATATGGGGGTGAGTTTAAACCTAGAAAATGAGATTAGTATGCTTAAAACAAATGAGTCTGCTTCTACAGAAGCTGAAAATTTAACTACAATTACTTGTGATAATACGAGGAATAATGTCGGTCAAGAACCCACTGGGAAAAAAACCTATGCTGGTTTATTCCGATGCCTTGCTTTGGAAGCAAAAAGATGATTTTTAGTGAGACTGAAATACAGGAGTTCTGCTCCAATTGTTCCTCATAGGATATGGGTGGGTAAAACATTGCTTATTGATAGTTTGGGGTTTGTACCATCAGAAGTATATGCATTAATTCACTCACCAGAGAATCACAATTATGACATAAGTTTTTGTACCATGAAACTGCTAGATGGATTTTGGAAGCTCTACTATGAGGTAAAAGATTTGGACATTTGGAAGGATTTTTTAGTGATTCCAGTTACAAAACCCATGATTAAGACTATAACTGTGCTCTTTTGAAGCGAAGGGGTAAATGTAGCCAATATAACCTACTGGCTAGAACAAAGATGTAAAATTATGGAACATCCTAAATCTATAATTGATGATAATGGGTTTTGGACTGGTGGAGGGACATTTAGGGTACAACTATTTCACGAAAAGTCTGGAATACAACATCTACCAAGCTCTTTTTTGGGGGGAAGGGACAGAGGGATAATTTTCTATGCTGGCCAACCCAAAAGTTGCTATAAATGTGGCTCACTTGAACACTTGAAGGCAGATTGTGACAAGGTTAAATTTTAATTATGTGGAGTAAGTGGGCACATGGCAGCAGATTGTGAAGCCTCTCTAGTTTGTAACCTGTGTGGGGATTCTGAGCATTCATATGAAGACTGTCCATGGGGGTCAAAGGATCAGGATGATGCCTCTGATCAAGTTTACTTTTTAAATAAAGCAAAGCTTCCCTTTACTGTAGCAACCGAGGTAGAACATATGCTGGATAGGAGAGAAAGATGAAGGGGGAGGGGGGCACACAGAGGACTGAGTAAGAAATCCCCAAACCTCAAAGCCTGTGGTTTACCAAACGCAGGTAGTCGGGATGCTATAAAGGAAGTTCTGGGGAAGTTGCAGGGAAGAAGTCTGGAAGTTAAAGATACTCCCTTTGTTACACACCAAGGATCCCCAATTAGGTCACAGAGCATTTTACCTAGAGATTCCCCATGCAGCATTCATTAGGATGATTCTGACAATGACACTCACTCAGATATTTTGAATATTGATGATACTACACAAATTGAGGGATATTTTATATAAGTCAAAAAGAAAAAGGGAAATAAAGGGTTGATCCCTGACACCACTCCCTCCCCAGTACCACTCACTAATAGATATATTCCTTTAAAATCATGGAGTGATCAGATGGAGCAGGAATACCCGATTGATCAGGAGGGAACAGGTGCTACTCAAACATCTTCGGGAGGGGCAAAGGAGGATCGTGTGTTACCCACCTCACAGCGTGTGAAAAGATCGAGTGGGAAACCTAAAAAAAATCCTCCTTAAGTAATGGTGATTTCCTTTGCAACTTTAAATGTGAATAGCATAAAGAATAGGAAAAGATGTCTTACAACATTTGGTATCTTGCATTCTTTGAAATATGATATTATCTTTTTGCAGGATACACGATTGCATATAGAAAGTGACATTTTACAGGCAAAAGGAGATTGGGGATGGGGTGTTTCATATTGGTCTCCAGGAGTTGACCCTTGTAGTGGGGTGGGAATATGTTTTCTAATTACAGAAGTGATATTATTGCAGCTAGTTGACACTGAACCTGGAAGGGCGCTTATGATAGATATGATATTTCATGGTATCAAATTTTGATTAATATTTATAACTCTCAAATCAAGTCAGTTAGAATTGAGCTACTACAACGAATATAGCCTTACTTACATACAAGCAGTCAACTGATTTTTGGTGGTGATCTCAATATAAATTTTAAAGAACAAAAGGTTGGGGAGAAGCAATACTGTTACATAAACTTTTTAAAACAAGTCTTGCCCCAGGCTGATCTTAAAGATGCCTTCCTTGATACAATATTAGTAAAAAAAAAAAACCTTTTATAAAGGATCTCTTTCTTCATGCATTGATTTTTTATTTGTCCATAAGTCCTTTCAGGTTGCTGCCACAAAATTAGTTCCAAAAGGAACTTTAGATCATTGTTTATTAGGTATTGTGTTCGAGTACCACCAGAGACGAAGGGTAGGGGCAGGATGTTGGAGATTTAACACTTTATTATTAACTGTTATAAATATTATGCAAGAATTAAAGTGTATATTACAGGATAAAATGACAACAATAGACTTATATGATAATATAGGCCTCTGGTGGGAAGATATGAAGGACTGTTTAATTATGTTAAATTAATAAGTGTATATAGAACACAAACAAAAAAGGAAAAATATATGGCGTCTAGGAAAGAATTAGGGATTTTATTATCGAGACAAGTAACAGAGGGTATACATTTAGCAGACAAAATTACTATGCTGTGACATGAAATGGAGGATTTTCAATATTCTCGTATTACGTCTCCATATAAAGAACAAAAATTTGGCACTCAAGGAAAGTCAGAATAGGTTAATCCCTTTTTGGCAAGTAAAAAAAGAAGGGCTAAATGAGGAGTTACAGTATTGAAAGGTTTGCATGGGAAAAATGGGGGATAATAAGGGGATAATGACAGTGGTGGATGAGTATATAGAGAAACAATTTGGAGTGATAAAAAATTCATGGATACAACCGAGTATGTTTATACAAATGGCAGAACTACCTGAGATTTCATGCTCTCGAAAAGCATCATTAGTGAAGCCTTCATGACTCTAGAATTAAATAGGGTAATAAATTCATTACATAGTAACATTTCACCAGGTTCATATGGGTTATCTAATGAATTTTATAAAATATTATGGGTCATAATGCCAGACGTTTTGCTTTGGTTTTATAATCATATACTAAAAGAGAATATTCTACTGTCACAAATGTATTAAGGGCTTTTGATATTTTTATTTAAATCTGGGGATTGTGAGACTATAAATAATTGGAGGCCTTTAATACTGCTAAATGTCAATTTTAAAGTATTTGCAAAATTATTAGGAAACAGATTATTAGAAATTATGCCTTCAGTAATCAGACCAATGCAATATTGTGCTGTACCAGGGAGAGGCATTTCGGATGCTTTAATTTTGTTAAGGGAAATTATGGAACAGGTCATGGTAGGTGATGGTCTTTTAAGAGACTGTGGCTATTTAATAAGCTTGGATCAAGCTAAGGCATTTGATGCTGTCTCCCATTCTTATTTATGAGCATATTTGACCACTTTTGGTTTGCCTGAGGAATTTATAGGATGGTTAAAAATGTGTTATGCATTATTGTTTATAGTTCCATATGAAAATGGATGGAAGGGAAATAGACACATGATTTGCAGAGGATTGAGACAGGGATGCCCCCTTAGCCCACTTTTATACATTTTTGTGTTAGATCCAATATTAAGAATATTGCATAAATCCCCATTAATTAAGGGAGTGGATCAGTTGATGGGAGTAAATTGTAAAGTTATCGCATATGCGATGATATTTGTTTAATTTTGTAAGATGTATTTTCCTTTTTTTAGCATGTGAAATGATACAGGCAATAGGTAGGGTTACAGGAGCAGCTTTGAATCTGCACAAGACTAAGATTTTAGATTTGGCTGGATTTTCTGTAGATACACATTATGTGAATACTTTTTTGGTGGCACAAGAACCTTGTAAAATATTGGGTATTTATTGGGGAGGAGAGGATACAGCTTCCTACAATTGGGAACATGCACTGGGAATAGCAACAGGGAAAGTGGAAATTTGGTCCGTATGGAAAGTGGCAAAAAAAAAGAGAGTGCATTATGTTAAAACATTTTTATTACCTGTTTTTCTGTATTTAAGTGCTGTTTTTCCTTTACATAAACATCTAGAAACAAGGATACAAAGGTTTTTTTAGTTGTATTTGGGGCAGTAGAATAAACCCAGTAAAGAGGACTCTATTGTATATGAGTATTAAAAATGGAGGAATAGATATGATTAATCCAGTTTTATTTTTTTTTTTACGATTTTTTTATATCATAATGTTATTCCTCTCCTAAAACAGGAGCCAAAAATATGGACACCATGGGGATTTCTGAGGTTAAAATGAGTTCTAGATGAGTGGAAAGCAAAACATTTTTGACACAAAAATAAGAGAAGCCCTAAATTAATAAAACTTTGTGCAATTGTTTCCGATAAAATTAAATTATGGAACATCAGGTATGAAAAAGTGTTAAGCCAAACACAGGAAGTATCATATAAAGAAGTGCTGAGTACGCACTTCATCGAATACCCTTTTTTGACATTTTTGGCTATTCAACAGGAACAGATTTCATCTTATATTATTAAAAACAGGATTCCGACACATGTGGGACACTGCTTGGTATGGGATTCATGATAAGAATAACGTGAAAAGTAACCAAAAACATAAAGTATTACAGGAGCGTTATTGCCCAAGAGTAGAATGTTTGGCTAAATTAGAAACAATGAGTCACCTATATTTTCATTGTCCTTATGCTGTCAGATTCTGGGATGCCTTGATAAACAGATGGAAGTGTTGGTTAATAATCCTTCCTTCATTAGAGGCTTTATTTTGTGGCATTTTCTCTACACAGAATACAGTGGATCAGGTGAATATGTTGCAAATCTTTCATGTTCATTTCCTATATTGGATATGGGTGGGTAGATGCCGTTTAATACTACAACAACAAGATATTCCTGGATTGGTACTGGCACAAATGATGGTTACAGATTTACAGAAATTAAAGTGTGCAGAACAGAAAAACTTTATAAATTCTAGATGGAAGGCATTATGAGACAATTTTGATTTTATTTGGGGGCAGTTAAAACTATTAATGGGTATTATGTAATTACTTCATTTTTTTGTGTTAGGACAAAATTTCATTACCAATTAAGTGACGGAAAAAAGAAGAGAGAAAAAGCAGAGGAAGAGGAGGAGGAGGGGAAGGATTTCTGGTTGATGGTAATCCTTTACAGTTTAAGACATTTTGTATGCATTACGTAATATTGCTGCTTATTGATCTTTTTAGGCTTTACAATGTAAGCAACTTCTGTATTTATGAAATTATGAAATTATAATTTAAGAAAAAACAAACAAAAAAAACAACTGTCCCTACTCCATAGGCAGGGGGAATTTATTTCCACTCATTAATTAATTTGGGCATACCGTGATCATTTTAGTTATGAAGGTAAAATATGATACAGAAATGGTTTTAATGAGAGCATTATGATTTTTGTTGTGTCAAACTAATATTATTGGGTATGTATTTTTTTTTTTATTATTTTCAAGAAATAATGTATTGCATGGATTAATACATATTTTAGGGTTTTTTTATGTTTAGATTTATCGTATGAATTAATACCAATTTATGGTTTTGTTTCTTTATTTTTCCTTGTATGTTTCTGTATGATGTAATTTTTTTTTTCCAAACATTGTTATTGATTTTGTTTTTTCCATATAGACAAGACATACAGACATACATACAAACACTAACCCGGATTCCTCCAGGCTCCACAAACCCAAAACTGGTTGTGTAACCTATATACACCCATAACTATATACACACACAGCAATGGGGTTGACCCTCCATTACATATTAGCACACTTTGACCAACACATTAGAATATATTACCCTTTAGTTGTAAACTTATAACACTAATTAACTTGAATGGAGAACCCCCGCTGCGTCTCCTGGAAGGAGAGAGAGCCACAACTATTTATCACTCAGCAGGGCATAGCCCAGATCCACCTAGTAATTCCCTATCAACCACCTTGGCTGGACAGAAACTTATGGAAAGTTGCCACTAGGCACTATACCGTGTTCATTTAAACCATCCAACTCTGCAGCTCAATCTTCTTTGTACTAATCCCAACTCAACAGACAGATCTATGTTTCATTACTGCCAAACTGTAATAGATAGATGGTCTCCAAAGTCGACCATCTTTTATCAAACAGACCCTTCTTATCCTCTAAGCACATAAATCTCCTAATTCTACCCAGGGCCCCTATAAGATCCCTCACCCAGTGTTTATAATTATAACATTGACCATCTGTCCAATGTTTCAGGATGAAAGATTTAACTATAGCCATCATCAATGATAAATGATATTTGGGTGTGGATCCTGTTAATCATGACATATCCCCTAAACTACAAACTTCTTGCACTATAAACTCTGAATAGTCTAACATGGGGTCCATTTGTTGCTTAATTTCCAGCCATAGTGACTGTATTTTTCAACAATTCCACATAACATGTAGGGTGTCACCTAGCTCAACTCCACATCTAAAACAGAGATCTGTCTGGCTAAGCTGTCTATCACATAGTTTCTTAGGGGTAAAATACATATTTGAAGCAATAAAGTATTGCATAATTCTATACCTAGGTATAGGTATATATCTGATGCCTTTCCAAATACCATTGCAAGCTAACTGTTGAGGGTCCATTGCCCCCTCCCAGTATAATACTTTTACTTGGGACTTTGGACAGAGGTAGTCCAATAATATCTTATGTACCTTGGGTAAACAACTGGACGATAGATTTAATGCAGAAAGATTTTCCCAAGTAAAAGGATTTGTTGGTGACCCCCCCAGTTCCTTCCCAGCCTTCTCCAACATTTTAACCAGCTGAATTCTTTTAAAAAAATTCATAGACTCACATCTCACCAGAACAACTCTATTATCTTGTATAACCTCCCTTAATGTGAGGCCCTCTAACTGTGCTGCCCAACCTTTAGTAATGACCTTGCCCCCAATCAGTAAATTGGGATTTCCTAACACCAGCTGCACTACTGCCTTTGCCTGCTCCTTTCTCTGAGAAGGTGTAAGAAACATCCACCAGGCCTTCACAGTTTTTTCAACTGGAGTCCTAATTGCTTTACCAAAGTATTTTCCCGGATTGGTAAAAAGCAATGCCTCCGGTCTTATGCCAATTTCTTTTAACAACAGCCTCTCCAACTGCAGCCATATTGGAGTATATACTTCCTCCTCACCCCCTGAACCCCAGCAACTCATAATACCCAATTGACTCACTACATAATACAAGTATAAGTCTGGCAGTTTCAACCCCCCCATCCTGCGGCAAATATAACACCTTGTGTTTTCTCCTAGGGAACTTTGAATTCCACAGGAACTCAGAGAGTATTCTTCTAATTTTAATGAACCATATTTTGGGGATACTATATGGGGCTAAATATACCAGGTACAATAATCTTGGCATCAGATTCATTTTAATTAGGCCCAATCTAGCCGCAAAGTTTAAAAGAAGCTTGTTCCATCTAAACACATCACCATTAATTGTGGCAAGCACCTTATTCAAATTCAATGCAGCACCGTCCTCCCAGCAAGCAGTAACCCATATTCCCAAATACTTTATTGGGTCTCCAGCCCAGTGTATTTGCATTGCAGCAAATTCCTCTCAACACACATGGGGCATCAATGGGAGAATCTGTGTCTTAGCCAGATTTAGTTTATAATTTGACACTTTAGAAAACTGGGTTATGAGTTCAACAGTTCTGGGGAAACATACCCCAGGATTGACCACGTGCAAAAGAGTATCATCTGCATAGACTGTAAATTTTAATTCCCTCCCTGCAATCGAGATCCCCTTAATGCCAACATCATTTTTAGTAGCTGTTAATAATGGTTCCAAATAAATATTAAACAATATTGGCAATAAGGCATCCCTGTCTTGTTCCATTAGCCAATAAGAATTCTGAGGAAACATACCCATTACACATTACCCTAGCCGTAGGAGCTGAATATAAATTTCTGATACCTCTGAGCAGGCCCTTTGGGAAACCCATCCTCTCCATAGTGGCAAACAAAAATGGATGAGAGACCCTATCAAAAGCCTTTTTGGCATCCAGTGATATCAAAGCTAAGGGTAATAGAGAGTCCGGGGCAGAACTAAGAATGATGTAGTTTTTTAAGAGCAACATGTGCCCCCCTCTCTGGCATAAAACCCACCTGCTCAGGACTTATTAGGTTTGGTGCAATATTCAAGATTCTATTAGCTAGAATCCTTGTAAGTATCTTAATATCCTGATTCATCAATGAGATGGGCCTATAGCTACCGAGTAGATCTTTAGGTTTATCCAGTTTGGGAACCAACGATTTAAAGGCCTGGTTTAATGATGGGTGAGGCACCCCATCCTGCATTATACTATTAAATAAATCTTTTAACAGGGGAAGTATAGTATGCAAGTGCACTTGATAAAATTTGGAAGTAAGACCGTCTGGCCCCGGAGTTTTGCCAGAGGGTAAGGCCTGAATCGACGCAATTATCTCCTCTTCACTGATTAATGCTGCTAATTTCTTAGCCTGATCTGTATCCAGGACCGGTAAAAGAGACGCTATCTAAGAATATGTTAATTTCCTTCTCCCCAACAACTTGCTGTAACTGATAAATTTCTTTATAGTAGAATGCAAAAGCCTCCTCCATTTGTAGAGGATCTGTAATGACAGCTCCACCCTGTCGTATAACCGGGATTGTTCTACTCGCTTCCCACTCTTTAACTTTAGCTGCCAGCAAATGCCCTGGGACATCTCCCTGCAGCAAGTATTTGGCTTGAATTTTTTCAAGCCAAAATTTCACTTTACTATAAGTAATGTCAGTCATCTCCTGTCACAGGCTGTGGAGCTCAGCGTCTATCTCCCCTGAAGTCCCCTCCTTAGGTGCCAAAGAATCGATAGCCCCCCATTAAGAATTCCTCCTTAGCTCTTCTCATACTATTTCATCTTACCTCATAACTCCTTGCTATCCCTGAGTATAATGCCTTACATGTAGGCCAAGCTAAACCCTTATTTTGCAATGTAAGTAATTGATTCTGTATAATATCCTGTAAAGCATCTAGTAATTTACTCAGGATTGCAGTATCTGAAAAAAGAGAGCCATTCAACCTCCACCTATAGGGTCAAGGGGGAATATTCTCTGGTTCCCAAGTCAGTTGAACTGGGGAATGGTCCGATAAAATCCTGCACCTAGTAGATATCTCCTTAATCTCCCTAAGCACCTCCCTATTGACCAAAAAAAAATCTATTCTGGAATGACTTTTATGCACTGCAGAATAAAAAGTCATATTATTACCTCCAACTGCATGGGTCGTAATCAGATCCATCAACACAGCACCCTCCATTAATCTTGACAAAGCCACCTGAGCCCCTGATAGGGGCCTTCTGGATGGAAGTATTCTATCCTCCCAATTATTTATACAGAGATTCCAGTCTTTTGCCATAATAAGAGGATGTGAAGTTAACAAAGCAATATCTACCTCCACTGAGGCCAGAAACTGAGGGTTAGGCAGTGTAGGGCCATATATAGATGCAATTGATAACTCTTTACAAAGTATAGCACCTGACAGGTATATCCCCCTACAATCATCCCTAACCAATACCTTTGCAATAATATATGGACAGTTTTTCCCAATTAAAATCGCCACCCCATCTGAAGATGTTTCTCTCCCAACACCATATACCTGGTTTACCCAACTCCTCTTTAACTGAGTTTACTCTTCCGACAACAAGTGAGTCTCTTGTATTGCAGCAATATGCACCCCCATTTGTTCAATGTGTCTCATAATTACCATTCTTTTACACTTACCCTTAAGACCTTTTACATTCCATGAGATAATTTTTATGCCAGACATTTCACACCCAGATAGTAGATTCCCTGTCCAGCTATTATAACTATCTATAGGTTATCTCTTCTCTCCTGTGCAATAGTGTACTCTCTCTCCTTCCAAATACCCCCAACCCTCCCATCCCCAATCCCTGATTCCAAGATCGCCCTCCTACCAAAAAATGGTTCATTGATGAGCCATTTGCAGTGTGCTCCTAAGCCCCAGCAGTCAGACCAGCATTTTTCATAAAACTCCCACTATCCTTCGCCCCCTACTATTCATTAACTACTCAATTTTTTCTTTGTCCCTTATGATAATAATTCCCCCAACACATATCCTTTCTACTTAATTACTACCTATGTCAAACTTCAAACTCTTGCTACACTAACTTATAACCTCTCCTATACCAGTCTCTTATCCAGCAGTTAGCAACAGAAAATCAGGAGTTGCCCAACCAGAATAAAACTAACTGCCTGTCCCTTTAAGAATGACTGTCAATCTGGAAAATCCAGGAAATATGCCCAACCCCTGAGGACTCCCATTGTCCCTTTATTTTGCTTATATAGTTCCCTCACACGGTGATTCGGAATATCTCTTTCACATGCAGGGATTTCATTAATCCCCCTACCTGCTTACCCCGTTAAAAAAAAGAAAAAAAAAACTTAAACATTCCTTGTCCCCATCAGTAACTTCCACATGGTACCCAACCTCTCCATGCTCCCCAATATCCCAATCCCTTTCATTCTCTGAGGAGGAAGCCCCTCAATACACTCATCCACGTCCAAATGTATTTGAAGCAGAATACCCCAACTAGCCCTCCCATACACCCAAACTACAAAAAAAGATAATTGCCTTATTGGCCCATACACCCCCCATTCATTTATTTTCTGAACTTTCCTTACACTTCCTGTAACTAGCCTATCATTTTCAGATTCAGAAAAGGAGAAAAAAAAAACGAAGAACAATAACAAGGGGAAACACCTCTCTCCACTAAATAGCAGTTTTGATCACAGGTCCATATACATAAGGACAATCCAAATTGGTAGTAACAGAAGAAACCACAATTCGCAGCCCTCTTATCTCAGATCCCCAATGTAGAAAGTTAAATGAACCACTTCTTCTTTCTTTTTACATATATTCACATCGTAGATTGAAATAGAGCCTGTAACTCAGACCTCAGTCCTTCCATTGCATCCCTACCAGATAAATATCTTTTTTCCCCTGTTTGAAGATAAACATGCAGGATTGCAGGATATTGCATCCTAAATTTTACACCCGCAAGATACAGCTTCTTCTTAATATCAGCATATTCCTTCTGCTTCTCCCGCACTGAGGGTGTCTGATCCTGGAATAACTAAATAGAAGCACCATTCCACTGCAGGGCTTTATTCTGTCGAGCCTTAGCTAGGACATGTGATTTCTCTTTGTAGTTTAAGAACCTCATGATTAACACTCTGGGTCTCGCTCCCAGTGGGGGCATCTCTCTTAGAGCCCTATGCGCCCTCTCTAAATTATATGCTTATCCATAAGGTGTGGGGCCCAACAATTTAAAGAGCAGATCTTGCGTAAAGTTAACACAGTCTGACCCCTCTGCCCTCTCTGGTAGGCCAGCCAGGATAAGATTATTTCTATGACTTCTGGACTCCTAATCATCCATTCAATCCTCTAATTTTTTTACCTTTTGCGAGCTAAGATCAACTCCTGATCTATCGTGGAGACCTTCCGTTCTTGCGATGAGACTCTAGCTTCCACATCCCCCATCTTTTGTGCTAACGACTGCAGCACCGGCTTCACAGTAGAGAAGTCAGCAACCAAGCCTTGCAGTAACAATTTAATCTCCGTTAGGTCATCCATTTTCTTAGTGTCTCCACCTTCTTGCTCTCGATCTGGTTTATACAGTTGCTCCTGGGGCTCTGGCAACTGCAATTTTGGCTGCTTAACTGCAGGTGCTGTTGCTGCAAGGAGTTCAGGACTTCCCCCTCCATCTCAGTGCTTTAACTGGGCCTCGCACCGCTGTCAGCTTCACCACATTAGCTGAGAGAAATTACTATATTTAACCACATAAACTGCAATATTTTACCACTGGCAACCACATAGGATTACTTCACCGATTGAGGCACTGGGAGCAATTTGCTTCAGCGATTCGAATGGAGTTTTTGTAGCTTTTAAAATTAATCAGGGCCTAGGAGCAGCACCGCGGACATCCTCTCACGCCAAGCTCATCACGTGACCCCCCTTTTAACAACCTGTATGATGTAATAGTGATTTGTACATAACCCTGGATTTGATTTTTTGTTTTTGTTTTGATTACAATAAAAAATTCCCCTATTCTTTTCGATAAGTGCCATGGGATTTTTAACATCCACCTAAACTACCACCAATGCAGGCAGATGCTTTAACATCTCATCCGGAAGACAGCACCTCAGAAGTGCAGCACCCCCTCATGCTGCACTACAGCATCAGTACTGGGATATTAACCCAAGTGCCAAATGTGGGAATTGAACCCACAATCCTCTGATCTCCTGGCCTCAGAGGAGAGTGTGCTACCTACTGAGCTACTGACACTGCAAAATTGGCCTAGCTTTTTTAGAAAGCTTCAGTGGCATAGAAAGTTGAAGACTTTGCTGAAGTCCAGATTTAATATATCTACTGTCTGTTCCCTGCCTTCCTAATGGTAAGATTGCTGGGGTTCAGTGGTCAGCTGATTTACCACTCCCCATGTCCCTGTTTAAACAGGCTGGAGGAATCCCTCAGGGATCTAGCCTTTGTTTCTCCACCCTCCCACCACTCCTTCAACTCTAGCATTCTTCTGAGTCTCCCTGACTTCTTATATAGAAACTCCATTTCCTTTAGCTATAGGTGTCCATCTATGGCACTTCTAATAGGGTGGAAATAGTGTATAAATAAGCCAAAGGTAAGTTTCAGAAATACTGCACTATCGTACTGTACAACTTGGAGAGCAGATGCCCAATGAACCCACTCAGAGTACTGTACATCAGTCATTTTAGTCTGACATGATCTGCCTGCCACATACCTATAATGTCTCCTATACTGACGTCCATAGATCACCAAGAATTACACTATTTGTAATTTCTGCTTGTATTTATTAGTTTTATTTATTTATTTAGTTTTTGTTGACCGGGTAAGTGCACTAGACAAATCCTGCCTATTTTCAGGCACAACCCGGGGGAGGGGGATACAGATGAATGCCAACTGACTTTGAACCAGATTAAGCTGTTGGTGGTATTTTTAGTGAATGAGGGAAATTTGGCCAGGACACCGGGGAAATTCCCTTACTCTTTTCGATAAGTGCCATGGGATCTTTAACATCCACCTGAACTACCACCAATCCAGGCAGATGGGACCTCGGTTTAACGTCTCACCCGAAAGACGGCACCTCAGAAGTGCAGCACCCCTCTCATGTTCCACTGCAGTGTCAGTACTGGGATATTAACCTAAGTGCCAGATGTGGGAACTGAACCCACAGCCCTCTGATCTCCCGGCCTCAGAGGCGAGTGTGCTACCTACTGAGCCACTGACACTGCTTTACTAGGAAGATGCTCCATTGAACAATGTTCACTTACAAAGAGGTCCTAGTCAGAACTACCAAATTTACAGCACTAAATACATACCAGTATATCTAAAACATAAATGTCTCAGATACAGGGTTGAGAAAGATGCACTGGGACTAATCAAGACAGCTACACAGTATCCATTTGAAAACACCAACATTTTTTTAAAAAGTATATATCATGCAAAAATACATGAACACAAAGTCAGCTAGATGGTGGACAGTGCCGAGAAGGTAAACATGATGCTTCAATGATAATTCCAACCATATTCATATCATAATTATAGCCTAATGACAATTGCATATGTCTGCACAGGGGCTGTAAAGTAAGGATTTAAAAACAGTGTAAGTGACTAAAGATTCTAGTTTGAAAATATTATGTAACTTGTTTCAGGGAGTAGAGGCAAGGCAGTTGAATTCTGATTTACTGAAAGAGATAAGGTACCTTGGGGCATCAAAATAGATTGCATTATTTCTCCTCAGGCCTTATGAGTAGGACGATCTTTAAATGAAAACTGCAATATAATAAGGTAAGTTATTCAGAAAGGCCATGTAGGACCAAAGAAAAAGATGTTTTACACTTCTTGTGCTTTAAGGGAACCAGACTAATTTGGACTAGAGAGTGCATGATATGTTCTGGGAATCAAGTCAGTTATATGAAACAACTTTTATATTCAAAGAGATACTGTCAACCTTTTTGTATCATGTTATTTTTGGTCAAAACGCCACTTATTATGACTGCTTATGTTCTCTAAAATGTGTTGTTGTTGCTAGATGTTTTATTGGATTCCTTTCTTAGTAGAACTGAAATGCATGCTTATGGTGTAGTTATACCCAGCCTTGTTTTGTTTCAAACCCTTGCTCTACTCTTATTGCATTCTTCCAGAACATCAGGAACATGACCAATCAGTGCAGTCACTCAGAATTCAGTATGTTCCTCTCCTCCCACTGAATCATGAATGGCTAGACTGTATTGTGGGGGTGCTTCTAAGTCTAGGAAAGATGCAGTGAGAGCTGATCAAGGGACTGTAAACAAATATGTTTTTGTGTGGTAACACCGGTATGGTGGGCAGTCTGTTTTTCACTTTCTAAAAGAAAACAAAAAGGAATCAGAATGAAACAATCTTTACATATACAATCTCTACAGAATGTGAGCATTCATAAAATGTGTTTTTTAAACTAGGTATACCTTGAGACAGCTCATCTTATATCATTTGAGTTTACTTAGTTTTATTTGGTTGTCATCTGCTTAAATAATTGCATCATGCACCAATGCTATGTAACTTTGTGTTTATTGACAATGTGCCTTAGTGCTCATTTTATTTTAGAAATGTGTAATTTTGTGTTTTATGTTGTACTTGTAATCCTTTGTTTGCTCCCCTATTTCACCAGGTTGCACCTGGAAATGAGCCTTGGCTCAGTGTGCCTTTCCTGGTTACTAATCTTTAAATAAATAAAATAAGAGAGTTGACAGTGTCTCTTTAAAGTAAAAACCCAATCTCAGTCTCAGTTTTTCGCATAGATTTTCACTGTGTTTAGCAAACAAACATAGAAAATAGACACTGGGGTGGTAGACCAGTTGTCCATCCAGTCTTCCAGAATAGTTTTCACACCACACTTGATGAACTACTGTCCTGGCAGGGTCCACCATCCCCCAATATCTTCCTTCCTACTTATTTTCCTTGGTGTAATGCACATACCCTTACAATGTCCCAAATGTGCTTGAACCCATTAATAATCATATCCCTACCTTCTATACCAGTAGACCATTCTGAGGCTCAACCCCCCCCCTTTCTTTTTTTTAATTCAAATTTTATTAAGGTTTTACAGTACAGCATGACATGTGTATAAGGTATACATAGATGAAGACAGCATACAAAAATACATGTCATCCCCCTCTTCCCCCAACCCCCACCCTCTCTTCCCACACGACTTCACATCAATACATTAGGAGACCCTTAAGGTGCCCATAGACCCAGAAAACCACTTCCTCCCGTGCTGCTTGGTTCATCCCAATAGTGTGTTAGACTTTATTCTGAGGAAGTACCAGACTGTAAAGTATATAGGGGAGTGAAAACCATCCTAGACCTTTTTGTAACTGGACAAGAAGCCCCATAAACTAGCTCTTAACTGTTCCGCTCTAAAGTTGAACAATAAATCCTGAAGCCATTCTGTATACGATATACCGTTCTCATCCCGCCAGTGGCGTAATACCAACTACTTCAAAGTTAGTGATAACACAGCCATATGATTTCTATGAACCCACACTGGTATTGAGGAAAAATCTCCCAGTACACAGATTTTGGGGCTAAATAGGTCATCTAACCACAATAAAGGCTCCACCTTATTTTTGATGGTTTCCCAAAGCTTTTTAATGGGTGGACATGCCAAAAAAAACATGATACAGGGTTCCTTCTTGCTTCCCACATTGAGTATATAGTGAAGATGGGACTTGGCCCAGCTTATATTGCTTTGCTGGGGTCCAGTACATATAATGAAGAATTTAGTACTGGGTTAGCTGGAGTCTATCTTGAGGAATATAAGTGTGTAAATCCTTCCAGATATAATCCCATCTGCCCTGAAACTGAGGGAATAAGTTTGACCAATACCTAGGGTCTGTATATTGGGCATCCAGGAGTCTGGACACTAGCATTGCATACAAACGTGAGACATCATGAAGTTTACCACAGAGTGTACAAAAAGGGTGCACCAATCTTTTTCCCCGTTCACCCCTCCCAAACCCTCTGATACCTGGACCACAAGGTGATGTAATTGATATACCTTAAAAGCATGTCACCTGTCAATATTATATTGGTCCATGATTACAGTCATGGTCATACATTGGTCACCTATAAGGACTTCCCCAAGTCTAGAGCCTCTGAGTTGAGGGATCCAGGATGGTAGGATGCACTTCCCTGCAATTTTGATGTTGGGATTCCCGACTACTGGCTGATGGCCTCTTGGTGTTTTTGAACTTCAGAAAGGAACACAACCAGGTGTGGGATCGCACCGAGGTAGCAATGGGGGAGGTGGCTAGACTCCTCGGCACAACCTTAGGGGTTATATACAGCATTGCCAAAAGCGAGAACCCAGCTTGTGAGATCATTTCCCTTTCTAGTAATAGCCATGTTGGAGTATATGACTCTGATGCTACCCTTTCCTGGGGGAAGCTCCATCTGAGGTAATTATTCATTTGACTTGCCCAAAAATACACCCCAAAATGTGGGAGTCTCAAGCCTCCAAACCTCTTAGACACAGCCAATTTATTATAAGCCCAGTGGGGAACTTTCCCAAGACAAAATAAAGGAGGAAATGATGAAGTGGACTCTTTTGAACCAAGCTAAGGGCACCCAAGAATTCAACATACACGGGGGGTAAAATAATCTGGAAAGAACATTTATTTTAACTAGGTTGATGTGACCCTAGAGTGATATGGGAAGGGACTGCCATCGATTGAGGTCTCGCTGGATAGTAAGGAGCAGAGGGTACAGGTTTAATTTCCTCATCTGGGCTTCACCTCTGGTTAGAAAGAGTCACCACTGTAACCCTAATGATTCTATATCATACCTGCTGAGCCTACAATTCATAGGGAAGACAATAGCTTTACTTGGGTTGATTTTATAGTTTGACATTGCACTCAATTATGGAGAGAGCCACTGGAAAGGATTGTCCTGGATGCCTTAAATGCAAAAAGACATCATCTGCATATGCAGAGAGTTTGAAAATGTGTAACCCAACCTTAATGTCCTGAACCCTTACATGTTGTCACAGCAGTGTTAGTAAAGGTTCAAGGTAGATATTAAATAAAAGAGGGAATAAGCGGCACCCCTGAAGGGCTCCTGAATGAAGGGTAAAACAATCTGAAAACACTCCATTGCAATAAATGTGGGCTTGGGGATTTTGATATATCGAGGAGACCCATTCAATAAATTTGGGTGGGAAGCCAAATCTTGACATTGTACAAAAAAGGAACTGCCAGTCCACTCTGTCAAACACCTTCTCCACATCCAGGGACATCAAGCCAGCCAGATCTCTGAATCCCTGGAGGTGGTGAAGATGTGTGCTAGTTTTCTGAAATGATCAGAGGAGTTTTGCCCTGATATAAACCCTACCTGGTCAGGGTGTATAATATGCGGTAGTACTGATTTAAATCTATTGACCAGCAATTTTGCTAAAATTTTAACATCACAGTTCAATAGTGGTATAGGTCTATAGCTTGTGACATGTTCCGGATCCTTATCCGGTTTATGCAGCACTACTATTATAGCTTCAAGTAGGGAATCATCTATAGGATTAGCATTTAGAATCCAATCGAAAAGACACTTCAACCAAGGGGTCAATAACTCACTAAATATTTTATAAAAATTTGGGGAGAACCCATCTGGCCCTGGAGCTTTGTCTAGAATCAGGGTTGATATAGCTGTCACAACCTCCTCCTCAGAGACAGGTACAATCAACCTCTCCTGGTGTTCAGACAACAAGGATGGAAGGGGGGGATAGACTCTAGGTAGTCCTAAACTTGCTCTAAACTCGGTAACCTCTTCATAGGACTATAGAGTTCTGTGTAATATTTTGCAAATTCCCCAGTGATTTCCCTAGGGAAGAGATGAAGGGATCCATTTGGTTGCAACCTGATACCTTTCACAATTTTAGAAAGCTTCGGCCTTTTTAAGCCTCAAGGCCATAAGGTGGATAGCTTTCTCCCCTTGGTCTATATATTTCATGCCTGTTTTAAAATGGCATATTCCGCTCTTTCTCTGAGGATGTTGGAATACTGGTCCCTGAGACTAAGTAGTAGGATATGTTCTGCTTTGGAAGCAGCCAGGGACAGGGAACCTTTTAGATTACAAATTTCTGTTAGCACGGACAGGGCTTTGTGGTCTCTGTTTCTTTTTCTCCAACAGGCTAATTTAATGAATACCCCCCCAAAGACATATTTTAGTGCCCCCCATGCGAAATCAGGTAGTCCAGTGCAATTTAAGTTAGCCTTCATAAAAGTTTCAATTTCTTGAGTAATACAGTCTACCACAGCCTGCTCTTTAAGCATCTGATGATTTAATTTCCAGACTGACTCTTTGGCTGTATCAGTTGAAAAAACTAGAGAGCACCTGGAAACAGAGTGGTCAGAGACTATCCCATGTTCTATTTGGGATCTAATGACCCAGTCAGCAAGGTGTGGCTGATTAGAAAGTAATCTAATCTAGACTGAGATTTGTCCACAGCTGACCTAAAAGTAAATTCCCTGGCCTTGGGGTGGAAAACTCTCCATGGATCGCACAAGCCCAGATAATTCACCAATTCCCTAATGGACCTCTGTGCTGGAGACAGACCCTTCCTTTTAGGTCCTGACTTGTCCAGGTCTGGGGAAAATTGGAGATTCCAATTCCCTCCTAATATGATAGTAGAAGACACAGACGGTGCTAGGGCCTGTAGTAGCTCAATGAAGAAGCCAGGGGTGTCCAAATTTGGGCCATAAACACCACCCAAAACCACAGTGGATCTCTCCAGACAACCCTTAACAAAGATGTACCTTCCCTTTTGGTCTCTCACAATTTGCTAACACATGAATGGGATTCTCCTTGCAATCAAAACAGCAACGCCTCTGCTTTGAGTGCTCGCCCCCGCATTGAAGACCTGGCCTACAAACTGGTGGCGGAATAAGATGCCTTCCTTTTCAAAAAGGTGGGTTTCTTGCAACAGGGAGATGTCACTTTTTAACAATTGCAGGTGTTTCAGCACTTGATACCTTTTTATTTTATTACGGGCACCATGAACATTCCAGGAAAGAATCTTCTTAGGGCCTGCCATTGTCCCTATAACAGTGTCTAAGATGACAGGATGCTATACTAGAAAGGCGACTACTCATGTCTAAAATTTTCCTACCCCGATGTGAAGCAGTCCCAGCCCCCTGTTCCCTTCCCCACCTATTAACTTCTTCCAACCCCATTTTCTCCCCCAACAGACATTTCCCAGCCCCCCTTCATCTCAAAAAGTTCCCAAACCAACAGACTGGTGTTAAACACTGAGCCAGATAAACAAAATTACCCCCCCCCAGTTCTTAAATTACTGCACATGATGTACCTTCTGTAACAGCAGAATCCCCCATTCTCCCTCCCAACCCTCTGACCCACACCAACCTTGTCTTTAATCTCCTTCAGAGTGAGTTTCCCAAGGGTGTGCATTTGTGCCAGGAGCTGGATACTAACCATGAGATCCTAAACAACCTGTACTCCAGGTAATTAATCCAGAAACTGGGCATAATCAGATAATCAGTTGGAGCGAGGAGCGGGGTATAATCTCTCCACCCTCTTATGAGTGCAGCCCAAGAAGAGAACCCCCCTTGCATAGGGATCTAGTTTCCTAGAAAAGTTGTAACCCCATGGGGCAGCCCCCTCTCCCTATTTTACTCTGGGGTGCCATGACTATAGCAGGGTCCCTACAAGCCGGGACCCCACCTGATGGGATACAATGGACCTCAGAAACAGTACCCTGGAAT
The DNA here is from genome assembly GCA_016271365.2 of Neoceratodus forsteri. Taxonomy (NCBI): domain Eukaryota; kingdom Metazoa; phylum Chordata; order Ceratodontiformes; family Ceratodontidae; genus Neoceratodus; species Neoceratodus forsteri. Next base: position 617,828,298 of record CM028129.1, on the reverse strand, counting down.
CATCTCATGGAATACCTCTTTAAGTAGTCCAACCAATTCCCAGCCTCTCACAGGTTGTGCTCAGTATTCACACAAAGTCAAATCATTGTCCCAACACTTATATAGAACAGTAACCTATAAAACCATTTGAAACAGATAAACTTTAGCTGTACCACTATAAGAATTAACCCACTACTGAACAAAAAAATGTTCCCCATAGAGGTACTTTAAACTTTAAGTCTGATGCAATGCAGTTGTCTTGTGCATTTGACTTAGACCTTTCTGTCCAAACAGTGAAAGAAATGCCAGTCTGGAAGTGGCCTTAGTGCAATACTTAAACTGGCAAACTAAACTCTAGTAGACCACACCGGCCAGAACAAATAAGGTCCAGTTCATGGTAGCAGTCCGGGAAGATGAGCGGGTTTGCAAACATTACACTCCATACAAATACATACTCACTGTGACATTATTCATACCGTGATGCGGTCAGCTAGGCTCAACATAAGAACACAATCAGCCATCTTGCAATAAGTCAGGTAAGGCCTTCCGTAGTGTATTTCCGCTGCTTTAGGATCCTCAGATATGCTCCAGTTTCCATCTAGAGAGACCTGAAGAATAGCAGGGTACCCATCGTAAAACGAATATTGGCTGCCAATGGATTCGTAACAATCTTGTGGAAGGCTGCTCTCCTCTGGCGAACAGTGAGCGGGAGATCTTGAGCCACCTTAATCTCCTTCACTTCCCCCTGCACCTCCTTAATCTCTCTTAGCTTGGACATAAAATGTTGACGCTCTTGGTAATATAAAAATTTTAAAATAAAGGTTCTTGGTTGTGAACCTGGCAGGGGCATTGATCATAGATTGTGATGTGCACGTTTGATTATGTACACCTGTCCAAAGGGTGAGGGGCCTGACAGTTTCTCTATGAACTTCTGGGTAAAAAGTACCAGGTTGTTTCCTTCTTCTTTTTCAGGGAGCCCTATGACAACCACGTTATTGCAGTGGCTTATCCCCTTCCAAATCTTCAATTTTGGCCTCCAAGTTTGTGATCTTTTGTCTTGCTGCGAGTGCTGGATTCACTTTCTCTACCCTTTTCTCCACCAAGAAGATTTGGGCTTCACAGTCTCCAGTGTGCCGTGTCAGATCTTCTAAGGCGCTGGAAATATTTTTAACATCCTCTGTCAGGGAATGCATCTCCTTCGTAAAAGGATGAAATTCTTCCAAAAAATCTGTCCAAAGTAAGGAGATTCAGGTCTTGTGAGCCAGCCAGGCTCCTTCCTACCAGTCTGGCCTGTGCTTTTGCCTTTTTCGTGGCCTTCTCCTGCATGGTGGGTGGCGTGTGTCTCGGGAGGGCCGTTTGTGTCTCTGCATCCATCCTCAGCTGATCACGCCCGAAATCACTGGACTACAGTGAGGTGAGTACTACTTTGATTAAGTAACTAAATTGTACCCTGAGAGGAAAAATAACTTTAATTCTGGTTGGAAGATAGGAGAGAGTAGTGGGAGCTCTCACACAAGCTGCTGCTCAGGAGGTTGCATCACGTGATCCCTCGACCACCCTTTCTGAAATAAAGCTTTCTCACATCTCTTCTGAACCTTCCTTCTGTCAGCTTTCATTCATGACCCCTTGTTACTGATTCTATTCCTATTGACTAGGTCCTCCCTGTTTAGCTTGTTTGTTTCTTTTAGGAACTTAAAGGTCTCAATTATGCTATTTCTTTCTCTCTAGCCTTCAACGAGCGCATGTGTACTCCTCATAGGATTTGCCTTCATGGCCCTGAATAGATTTAGTGACCCTTCACTGTACCAGCTCCAATTTATCCCTGTCTTTCCTCAGGCTTAGACTCCAGAACTGGACACATTATTCAAGATGCAGTCTCACCTGTGACCTACACAGACACAATATCATCTCCTTTCTTGTACTGTATAACTCCTCCAAATGAACCCCAACATTCTGATTACTTTACTTTAAGGGGCAGACTACCTGGAACTACTAGTCCTTTTTCTACTAACAGAATGCATGATTCTATGTAGAGCTTATTGCACTGACTGGTTTGTTTGAGTTGCTTATGATGATTCTTGGATCCCTTTCTTTGGTAGTAATAGCCAACCTGCCCCCCATATTGTATTTCATCATTGGCTCCTCTTCCCTATGTGCACTACCTAGCACTTCCTGGCATTGAATTTCAAGTATCATACCTTAGACCATTTCACTAATCTTTTCAGGTCATTTTGCAACTCCCTTATCCCCTCTTTACTGTCCAGTATGCCACATGGTGTTGTGTTGTCTGCAAAGAGACACATCTTTCCATGTATACCTTCTGCTGTGTCACTGATAAACATATTTTTTTCAGTTAATCTTTTAATTGTAATTATTGTGATTATACAAATATACTACATTCTCCAGTATACACTTACATAAATTCTTAATGAGAGAAGGAAAACACATGTTGTCTGAAGTATTATACAATGATATTAAAGGGAAAAACAAATGTTGAGAAAACAATATGAATCAGTACAATCTGTAGGATAGAGAGACAATATGGCAATTTATGGTTCAAAGGGTAAAAGCAGTAGATACAAACAAGAAATATGAGCAGTCGTGATTGTACTTCTATTATGCTGTAATTTAATACAAGTATGTGTAAGATTGTATAAAGGAAGAACATAAAACAGAGAAACATATTTAAGAAAGTAAACTAGAATGAAGAGGGAAAGGGATGAAGAAACAGAGATAAAAGATAGAAAGAGAGGAGATGAAAAAGGAACAAAAGAACTAGAAGTGAAATTCCAATGTGAACATGTAACAACCCATGGGTTAAGTGACGATATGTGTAGACGTGTTTAAATATTTAAAATAGTCTTGACAGCATTTATTATATAAATTAAGTTGGTCAGAGGCTAAGTGAGACATATGATCAAGGATGGCATATTGAGATAGTTGTTTGAGAATATATGGGAGGGTGGGAATAATGTTGGATCTCCAATACATTAGTATAAGGTGTTTAACTTCAAGGAATAGTAGGGATAACCACCTATTCTGAGAATGGGATATTTTGTATGAATGAGCATTGAAAATACCAAGTATACAATGTTTTGGATCTAATGCAAAGGATAGACCAATCACTTTCATTGCAAAGAAATGAATATGATGCCAAAGATTGTGTACGGGAAGACAATGCTATAAAATATGTAGCAAATTGCCATTGGGTGAGTTACAGTGCCAACATTTATTGTTGTTCATTAAGCCCATTTTTTGCAAAATCTCAGGAGTTCTGTACCATAGATGTAGAATTTTCGTATGTATGAGTGAACTGCGATTATCCTTGAAAGATTTATGGCAGGATAGCCAGCAGTTATGCCTTTGTGAATTGGTTATGTTATAATTTAACAGGGTACTCCATTTATTTTTGCAATGATAGATTGATCTGGAATTGTATTTCTGATATGTCTGTAAATGATGCTATTTAATTTAGAGTTTGTTTTGATCCATTTAGAAATAAAAGTATCAAAGTATCATGTATAGATTAATAAGGAATAGTAGGAAGATAAAGGTTCCACGCTGTGTGCAACTGTAAATATTTCCAGAAATCATCCTGGGGAAGATTCCATTTCTTGTGCAGGTCAGAAAAGGATTTTAATTTGAGAGTCTGAGGTATAAGTATATCCTCCAAGAAAAAAATGCCCCTGTTTTTCCAATTACAACAAAAAATTGGGTGATTATCAAGAGTGATGTTGTGGTTCCCCCAAACGGGGGCATATTTGAGAGGATCTGGGTTGTATTTAAGGCATTTATGAATTATTTTCCAGTAGTATATGGATGATGCTATAGTAGGGAAAGATTTTTAATTGGGGGGAGAGGGTTATAAATGAAGGAAGTGGTGACATTGCCCTGACATAGAGATGCTTCCATATTGACCGACAACGGTGATTTATTGCTGAGTTTATTAAACCATTTGCCAGTTTGGGCAGTGCAGAAGGCACAAAAATAAGTTTGGAACCAGGGGAGCCTGAAGCTCCCTTTGGACCAGTGGGAACGCAGTTTGTTATAACTAAATCTGAGAATTTTGCCTTCACATAAATAATTGCCAATTATATCATCAATTCTGACAAAAAAGAAAAGTAGGGAGGGTTAAAGAGATATTAGAAAATAAATACAGTATTTTGGGAGCTATTGACATCTTGATATGGGAGATTTTCCCATTAAAAGAGAGGTTAAGCAGTTTCCATCTGTTGAGAGTGTTTTTAATATTTGCTAATAACGGGGAAAGATTGGCGTCCCATATCTTGTCTAATTTAGAGGTGATCTGTATTCCAAGGCAAGAGATTCTTTTAGGGGCCCAACAAAAACCTAATATTGCATTCATAGAAGGGTTACAAAAGTTGTTCAATGGCATTGTTTCTGATTTGTTTAGATTCAGCGTGAGCCCATAAAGTGAAGTAAAATTGCTAAGTTACTTAATTAAGGGTGGTCCCAAAATTTCAAGATTTTCAAGTAGAATGAGGAGGTCATCAGCGTAGGATTGTGAAGTATAGTGGGAATTACTGATAGGAATACCTTGGATCATGGAGGATTGATGAAGAGCAGCTGATAGGGGTTCCATAGCTAGAATAAAAAGAGTGGGGGATAAGGGGCACCCATGCCTGGTACCTCTTGCCAGATGAAAGGATGAGGACAGAGTAGAGATAGTAAGAACCCTGGCAGAGGGGAGGGTATACAGTAATTGAATCCATGTACAAAATTTATTAGTGACACCAAAGTGGGATAGAACACAATACAAATAAATCCAGTTGAGAGAATCAAATGCCTTTTCAAAGCTGATGGCTATAGCTGAGGCAGGTGATTTAAGAGATTTAGCTTTTGAGCTTTTGATAAAGGACCTGTTGTCCGAAACGCTTCAAGTGGTTGCTTTTTTGGTGCAATAAATATTTAATTCCAGCTCTGGGTCCATTCCATTATTGGGATAGTGTGTGCTTCAGCCTTTTTGATATGAGATTTAGCTTTGTAGATTAAATTAAACAATGAGCAGAGATGGTCAGAACCAGTTCTGGTTCTGATAAATCCAGCTTGTGAGGTGTGGACAAGTATTGAAATTATTGAGTCTAAATGAGTATTTAATATTCTGGCAAAAATGTTCCGTCCATGTTAAGTAATGATATTGGTCTGTAGCTGGATGGGAGAGAAGGGTCTTTATCTTTTTTTGGTAGGACAGTTATAATGGCTTCTGTCATAGAATATGGAAGTTTACCTTGTGAAGATGCCTCTTTGAAGATCTTAAACAGTAACAGGCATAAGACGTCAGATAGGGGTTTATAAAAGTCTACAGAAAAACCATCACTCCCAGGAGCTGTACCAGATTTAAGGGAATTTAGCACTGCTTGTATCTCTTTTAGGGAAAAGGGGTTCATCTAGCAAAGCCATATCTTGCTGGGAGAGGTGTGGTAACTGTAAATTGTCCAGAAATTGTTGTATATATTCAGGTTGTGGGGGAGTGGGGTGAGAGTATAATTGTTGGTAGAAGGATTGCATAATATGATTAATTGAGGGATTATCTGTATGGATTTTGCCTGAAGGATCTTTCAAACTGGCAATAAGTCTCTCCATCTGTTGATTCTTGAGTTGATAAGCAAGCAGCTTCCTGCATTCATCCCTTTGTTCCCAATAACGGTGTTTAAGTCTAAGAAGGGCACGTTCAGCTTTCCTAGATATTAATTCATTGATTTTAATTCTAAGCTGAAGAATTTCAAGGTGAAGTTGTGAGTTATCATCTGGATTTTTTGTTATATAATATTGGGTTTCTTTAAGAGATTTCTCTAAATCAGCCAATTGCTGTTCCCTTTGTTTTTTCTTGTGTGCTGCACAGCTTATAATTTTTCCTCTAACTGTTGATCTAAGTGCTTCCCAGATGGTGCCTCGAGATACATCAGGAGTGTTGTTAAAGGAAAGAAATTCTTGGATTTGGGATCTAATCCAAGGTAAGAAATAGGGGTCTTTCAACAACAGTGGGTCTAGATGCCAGGAGGGGGATTTAGATGGGGCGAGCCCCAAATAAGATGGAGAATGGTCTGATATAGTAATCAGGAGGATAGTTGTGTCAATAATTTTTTCAGTGATGAATGAGAAAGAAAACCAGTAGTCAATTCTGCTATAAGATTTATGAAGCAGTGAGTAAAAAGTATAGTCGCACTGTCTAGGATGGTGTAGTCTCCAAATGTCGGTGAGACCAAAGTCTTTCACTGGCATAGAGAGTGCAGAAATACTTCTGGGGTGGGAATCACATAAAGAGTTACTTCTGTCTAAATGTACTTCCAAAGCTAAATTGAAATCCTCACCTACAAGTATAAGAGAATTGTTAAAGTTACTGTTCATAATTTGTTGGCCCATATTATGAAAGAATTCAGGTGAATCAGAGTTAGGGGCATAAATGTTGACTAACATAAGGGGGCCTGCAGGGGTATTTAAGTGGGCTATAATCCATCTGCCATCTGCCATCTGAACTGGAGATGGATTTGATAAGGGTCCAGTTAAGGGATTTATGTAATAGAATAGCAACTCCGCATTTTTTAGAAGTAGAGGAGGATGCATATACTTGACCAACCCAATCCCTTCTGAGTCTGTCGACATCCTCTAATGAAAGTTTTGTTTCTTGTAAGAAAGCAACTTGAGTTTTATGCTTTTTGAGGGAAGAACGTATTTGCTTTTGTTTACAAGGTGAGTTGAGTCCCTTAACATTCCATGAATGTAGAATTAGATCACTCATGTTAATGGGGAGATGAATATGAAAACACAAATAGGAAGTAAGGGATTTATATTGAAAGGGTTAGAGGAAGTTACAGACTCAGAAGGGAGAGGGCTAGCACAGTCAAATGCATGCAGGATATTTAGTTTGTGGAAATACTTAAATCCTGGGTGAATGTTTCCATTGGATCTCACAAGGAAGAGAGGTACTAAAAAGAATATAGAAGACATACATATATATAGTTACTAAACAAAATCTATGCATGTTATACCAACACACTATGAAGTTTTTAGGTAATATAGCAAGATATGAGTCGGTGAATTTGCCAAGACTATCTCGCTATACTACAGAGCATGTAAATAGTAAGTAAATCTTGGGAGAAAATGATCTTAACCCCAAGATACAAACTGTAAACAATTATTTCTATGAAGTTATAACTCTGACTAGAACTGAAGTGAACATAATAATTCCCTGTGGGGAGGGACCATGAATATCTTACCATATATGAAAAGGGGATTACAGAAAGTATATGCAATCCCAGACATAGTAATACATCTTGAACCTAAATTAGACTGGAAAAAAGAACTGAGCTGAAACACTATTACGGCAATACAAACAGTATGCCATCATGGTTGGCAAAGTCCTAAAATTGTAAGAACAGCTGTACTTGTGCCATCTACTATGTACTTACTCACATAATCATAATGCTTAGACACAGAAGTGTTTATGTAGGAGGAGTGTTCAGGTAAAATGGAGTGAGTAGGGCCCAAATAGTACAAGGATTTATGGAATGTCAAGACATTACAAAATCCAAATTGTATGGGGAGGGTATCTGGTGAAAGTCTTGTACTGAACAGGAATACATAGTCATTCTGGCAATATGACATTTATAAAAGTTGAGTTTGTTCAGGCTTCGAGGTACTGCATATATTATTGATAAGTACTATGTATTTTATGGTAGTACAGACCCAAAAATCACCCCTAGGGAAGGAGTTGCTTTAACATAGTGAGATTTCAAGACCTGGAAAGGGTTGAGCGAGCTCAGCTATAAGATTATACCACAGGCTTAAAAAGCCATATCATAAGGGCTTTGAGTCAGACTGTGCAATTATTGATTGCAGCACATGGAGTAAAATAATAAAGATGAGACACCTCAAAAATAGCATGCAAGCCTAATTGTAGGGTAAAACTGAAGACTAAGTGATAGATAAATAAAACAGTACAAGAAGCTGGTATACCATGGTTAAAGAAAACGGAATTTAAAAGTTAGATAAAGGTGGATTGGAGTAGGAAGGAGACTAGAGAAAAATATTAAAGTATTAAATGTTAGTCTGGGATGTAGTAGTGGATGAAGGGAATAACTAGTTGAGGACCTCATTAATATGACCCCAAGGTACTGTAAATTTATAATGTTTATGTATGGTAACAAACGTGTGGAGTGATGTTGGATCACAAATTAGTTAAGCAGGCAACCTCCCTTAATGGTTATGTGAGAAGGACATACTGATAAAAAAGATAGTAGACACCTCTAAATGAATATAGAAAATCATTGAGCACATATGAATTAGTCTATTATATAAGAACTGTCCCTTTAAAAGAAGAACATAGCCCAACACTAGGGATACTCGAAAACTGACATTATGAGTAATGTATGCAGAAATAACTGGATGTACTGTATAATGTAGCAGACATTACACTGAGATAGAAAACTCCAAGACTGCCACAATGAGATGCCTAAATAATATGACATGCTATTAAACTAGAAGCCTATAACTGCAATGTACAGCTTATTGCTTTCCAAACAAGCTGGGTACAATAGTATGCACACACAAGGAATGTGATGCGCGGTTGCAGGGCAGACAAATTCTGATAGTGATCAGAGAGCCGAGGTTAATTAGGCACTAATCTTGAGAGGTACTAATATATATACACATGCCCAGGAATCATTTATAGGTTTGATTTCTTTTTGAGCTTCCCCTTCCATTTCTTTTTAGGAGGCTCTGCCGATTTGAAAGGGAAGCTGGTCGCCAATTCAGCCCAAGAGGAATCGGAAGACCTGCCGCCTTGTATAGCATCTCCAAGGTCATTGCTGACAGGATCCACAGCTGATTCCAGGAGGTCTTCCTGAGATGAGTTTAAGTCCTCTTGTAGTAAAGAAAACTTATTGGAGAGGGTTAGGGGTGTAGTGAAGCCAACATGTTGCTCGCGCTGAGGTAGGCCTAGAAGGAGTAGCATCTGCACAGCAGGCATGTTTAGAAGAAGGTGGATTCAAGTTCTTTTTGACTAGCAAGCGGGCTGAAATTCAGACAGAAGGTGCTGCTTCAGCCTGGAGAGTTACAGGTTTCTCAGTGCGTTCATGATTTGAAGCCATAATGTGGGTGTGCTGGTCTGATTGGGAAGTTGCAGAGACAGTGGGAGAAGGGGTCACATCAGTATTTCCAAATGGTGCAGTTGGAGGCTGGGGCTCACCAAGAAATGCAGCCAAAGCTTCGGGAGTGTTGAAATCTTTGGTTGAATCACCCAGAAACAGGCGCATGACGGAAGGATAGCGCAGAACAAATTTGATCCCTTGTTGGTGTAGGGTAGTTTTAATAGGATTGAAAGCTCTGCATTTATTAGAGAGTTCCTCAGAGAAGTCTCTAAAAATAGAAATTCTATGATCATGCCAAGTAAGCGTTCCCACTTGTTTTGCTCTATTGATAATCAGTTCAGTGTGGGCATAGTTTAAGAGTCTTGCAATGATAGGCCTAGGTTTCTGATCTGGACCAGGCCTCAGGCTTAAAGTACGGTGTAATCTCTCAATAGTAAGGTCTTGACCAGGTGGGAGTTTAAGCAGGGCTGGCAGCACATGTAATAGAAATGCACTAGTGTCTCCGAGTTCTGCACCTTCAGGAAACCCAAAAATCTCAGGTTATTGCATCTGTTTCTGTTTTCAGTGTCATCAATTTTATCTTGTAGGCTTCTGATAACTCTGTCTTGCTCTCTGATGGTGGCTTGCAGGATGTTAATAGAACTTTCATTTTGAGTAACTTTAACTCTTGCATCATTGATTTTTTGGTCTAACACTTGCATGTTAGTGATGTTTTGTTGAGATGTTAAGTCGGTAATTTCACAGATGAGCTGTTGAAACAGTTTCCACTCTGCTAAGGGAGCTGTTTTGCAGGAACTGCTCAGCCATTGTAGTAGGCCTTCACAGAGAAGCAGTATAAATGCAGAAAAATTATAGCTATAGAGTTATGATGTAGAGAAAATAATTTACCAGAGTTGAGCTATGATGTTAGTAAAATTATATTCCACATGCTGGTAAATGCTGACAATCTGGGATCAGGAAGATAGATGATGATAGGTGGTAGTCTCAGGGAGAAGCAGAATTAAGCAGCCATCTTCAGCACAGCCAGGCCACACCCCACCCCCACTGATAAACACATTGAAAAGGACAGGTCCCAGGACTAACCTGTAGCACCCCACCCATGACTGCTGCATCCCCCAATTTGACTGCTTAACCACCACTCTCTGCTGTCTTCCCTTCCAGCCATGGTCCCATCCACACTACTAGCTCCTCACCTACCCCTAAGTTTTTTTTAACTTCTTTAGCAGCCCTCTGTGCAGCAAAAAGTTGAATGGCTTGCTGAAGTGGAAGTAAAGTAAATTTAATGCCTATCACATATCTACATCCCTTGTAACCCAGCCAAAGAATTCATCAGTTGGTATTGACTTCTTTGACTGTGTCATTAAGACAGTAGACAGGGGCCAAGCTGTAGACATCCTCTGTCTTGATTTCAGCAAGTCCTTTGACTCTGTGCCCCACAAAAGGTTGATCAGGAAGTTGGTGGATCTCGGGATTGGGGAAAAAGATGGTCAGATGGGTGGAAAACTGGCTGAGGGACAGAACCCAGAAGGTGGTTGTCAGAGTTATCTGGCACCAGAGAGGTAACTAGTGGGGTACCGCAGGGCTCGGTACTGGGGCCAGAGTTCTTCAATGTCTTCATCAATGAGATTGGGGATGGCATTAAGGGAAAAATGTGCCTATTCACAGATGGCACCAAGCTCTGTGGGAGAGTGGACACAGCTGAAGGGATACAGAACCTACAGAAATATCTGGAAAAGCTGGGGAGGTGGTCCAGAATCTGGCAGCTTGGCTTCAATGCCAAGAAATGCAAAGTTATGCATATTGGAGCCAAGAATCCTAGGACAGAGTACTACCTAGGTGGAGTCCGAGTATCTGCATCAGAGCAGGAGAAGAACCTGGGAATGATGATCACTAGTAACCTGAAGCACTCCACGCAGTGCAAGAAAGCAGCAGCAAAGGCAAACAAGATGCTGAGATACACATCAAGGGGGATCAGTAGTAGGAGAGAGGAAGTTAAACTGCCCTTGTACAGGTCACTGGTTAGGCAACATCTTTAGTATGGAGTTCAGTACTGGTGCCCACACCTCAAAAAGAACATTAACCTGCTGGAGAAGGTCCAGAGGAAGGCTACAAAGATGATAGTGGGTAAGGCATACGAGGACAGGTTGAGGGCGCTGAACATGTACTCCCTGAAAGATAGGAGAGAGGGGGGGGCATGATTGGAACTTTCAAGTGCTTGAAAGGGATAAATAAGGTTGATATGGAGATCCTCTTTAAGCTGAGTGGCAACCATAACACAAGAGGGCACAGTCTTAAGCTAGAGGGCGGGAGGTTTAAAAGGGAGATCAGGAAGTACTTCTTCACAGAGAGGGTGGTGGATACTTGGAATGCGCTGCTAGAAGAGGTAATCTCATTGAAGACAGTGGGCAGCTTTAAGAGAAGCTTTGATAGGCATAGGGGAAGGTAAGGATCATGGGTAGGGAAGATGGGAGGAGTGAGCAGGGGGCATGGACATTAGCTCAAGCTGTGGACCCTGCAATATGAGCAGACTTGATAGACTAAATGGCCTTCTTGTGCTGGCTTCTTTGTATGTTCGTATGTATATTCGTATGGCATGGCCTCCCTGCCACAATCCTGTGCTGTTTACAATCCTGGAGCATATTGCTATCCTGGTAGGTCACCAGTTTCTCCCATTGCTAATGTCTTACCTGCAGTGGAGGGTAGCTTACTATTGATCCACAAGGCTATACAGGTTTAGTATAGTGGTACAGTTAGGGTTCAGTAAACTGTTTAATGTTAATGCCCTATCTTTGTACTTTAATAGCTTCACCACCATTTAATGAATTTGCACAATACTGTGCATGTGAGGTCTTGGGGCCATGGTCTCTTGACTTGCCAAGTTTTGTCCTGGTCAGATGTGCAGATTCCAACATATAGATAACAAAAAAAGTGAAAAAGTCATTTCTTTTTTTGTCATTATCAAGTTCCCAGATGGTTTGAAATTTTGCTCTGAAATTTTGAAGGTAGAAAAAACTTGGGCTACAGTAGTGCATTTTGCCAGTTTTGTTAAAAAAAGTATTAATCGTTTTAGAGTTATAAGGATTTGAAATTTAGATTTTGAGCATGCTCAGTATGATGTTTCGGATAGTGTTTCATGCAACAAAAAAAAAAAAAAAAGAATTTGGCCCATACAAAAAAAAATATTCTCTTTCATATAGTAGTAATATTTTTTCATGAGAAAAAAACATTTTTTCATATGGCTGCCATCTTGTTTCTGGTTTTTTAATTTTTTTTATTTAAATGCCATAAAAATTATATCTTGCAGAGACACTAACACATGTATCTTGCTAATATGGACTCCTTAGGTGGATTCTGGCAGTTAGATTTTGGAAATAAAACACCCAGAAATGTGTTTTTAACACATTTTAAAATCTTTTTTTGTGACCTGAATTTCTTTTTTTGTATGGCCACACAAGAAAAGAATAGGGCCATATGAAAAAAGATTCCCTTCATACAGAAAAACAATTTGAACTTATTTTTTTCCCATTCTTTTTTACATGATGGAATCTTTTTTCATATGAATGACACAATCTTGTGAAAAAAGATCCCTTCATATGAAAAAAGAAGTTGGACTTTTTTCCACATTTCATTTTTATCAAGCTATAACTCTGTCAGTATATGCAGTTATGGGACAATCTATATATCAAGATAAAGGTCTTAATGAGTACTACAACACTAATACATAACCCCCCCCCAAAAAAAAATTACGGACCATTTAAAAAAAAACACATAAAAATTAAACAATTGTAATTCCCATAGGACAAAATTGCTATTTTAACAAGCTGTAACTCTTTCTATCTTTGGAGTTAACGGACAATGTATGGTATATATATTTATTTTATTTAGTTTTTGTTGACCATGTAAGTGCACTAGACAAATTCTGCCTATTTTCAAGCAAGACCCGGGGGAAGGGGATACAGATGAATGCCAACTGGCCTTTAACAAGATTAAGCTGTTGGTGATCTTTTTAGTAAATGGGGGGAAATTTGGCCAGGGCACCAGGGAAATTCCCCTACTGTTCCTGCTGGGAGTGCTGAAGCACTGCAGGAGAGATGGAGGATCTCAGTATGCTTCAGACATTGGAAGGGGATGGTCAGGTTTTTGGAGCTCCTGAAAATACACTGAATTTAGCTGTGGAAGGGAGAAATGCAGCTATGGATCAGTCTCAGGAAGCTATATTAGAAGAACATGTACCATTCCCCTAATACGTACTATGGAGTGTACCTTGGGAGAAGAAGAAGAGAAACTGCAGATGGAACTTGATGAATAAAATCAGCAAATATTGGTGATGATTTCAGCTGCTGAACATGAGTTTCTTATTAGCAGAACTAAACTTGAAGAAGAGCAGAAGAAGAGAAAGAGGTCAGTAGCAAGTCCCTGCCAGGGAACTAATACATGACTAACTTTGGGTATTGCTTCAGAAACCTAGTGAGAGGTTTCAGGGTTTGATACACAAAAAGAGACAGTTCAAGGCACAGAGGCACAAGATGTGGAGCAAAAGGATGTCTTGGAGGAATGGTCACCAGGAGGAGCTTTACAGCAAGTGGGCTGGTTGTACCAGGAAAACCAGTGGGTTCCTGACCCATCAATACCTCTTCCAAGTTCACTAGAGTGTTTAGCCTTGAGAAACACTGGGGAAGCAGGTTTGGACCAAAGGCAGACAGGCAAAGCGTTCTCACAAAAACCTAAGTCCCTGCTATCCTCTAATACAGCTGTGCTGGGTGAAGTGGAGGCAGAAGATATTGTTGCTGTGACAGACACAGTGGAACCTGTACAGATCACATAAGACCAACTATTGCCTCAAGATTCTTCAAAGGAACTCATACAGGGTGAGAACCTGTCTGGTTTGGACAAAAGGCAGGTAAGCTGGGACCATGCCAGCCCATGATCGGAAGTGCCCTTTACATCAGGGAATGCAAAGCAAGGGGGAAATAATCTCTCACCACAAACTGAATACAGGCCACAGTCATGTGCAGGGTTATTTTGCAAACCCGCAGAAGCAGCTAAGCTGAGATTTTTGGTTCGTTTACATTACAAAGAGAAAGCCCCTATCCTCCCGATAGGCTTTGGGAGGGGAAAACTTTGACAAAAGACTCCATGGAGTTCTCAGAAACTGAGGTTTATGCCTTTATTTATGTCCCAGGAGATCATAGTTACGATGTCAGTTTATTTTCTATGGCTTTGTTTGATAAGTTTTGGAGATTATATTATGAACTAAAAGACTTGGAAATTTGGCAAGATTTTGTGGCAATTCCTATTACCAAGCCCACTATTAAAACAGTAACACTATTATTTTGTAATGAGGATGTTGATGTCAATGGCATTATCTTCTGGCTTGAAAAGTGTTGTACGATCTTTGAACATTCAAGACCCGTTATGGATGAAAATGGGTTCTAGACTGGCGGATGGAACTTTCAAGTGCAGCATTCACAGAATGACAATGGCATCCAGCATTTACGTAGTTCTTTTTATTTAGGTAGAGACCATGGAATATTATTCTATGTAAGACAGCCTAAAAGCTGTTATTGTTTTGGCTCATTAACCCACCTGAATAATGATTGCGACAGTATTAAATGTTTTCACTGTGGAGTAATTGGTCACTCCATGGCAAAGTGTACTGCTCCCCCCATCTGCAATTTGTGCAGAGATGATGAACATACCTTTCAGGAATGTCTCTTGGCAGCTCACGATTCTGAGGACACTTCAGATCATGATTCCATAGTATCTCAAGCTCGCCAGCCCTTTAGGCAACCCCATAAAGAGGATTAAGGGCCCTTTTCCCAAGTTAGAAGTGGAGAAAGGGGATGAGGTGGATACTCTGGCACTAGAGTGGGAGGTCAAAAATCTAAAGTGTGGCCTCCAGAAGAGGAAAGGTCCCTACCCCCCCACCAAGCATCAGTAATTTGGAGATAACAACTAGACCTGTGGAGGTAGCAGGTATGATAGATATGCCCTTTGTTACTTCACAAGGTTCTCAGCTTCTTCCAACACCTCAAGGGCCACAAGCTACTAAAATCTTGGATGGATCCCTTGAAGAATCTCTGGGAGGCATGGCAGTTCCAGGTTCTTCTCCCTCTCCTTCTCAACCCACTGATTGCCTGAGGATAGCACAGTTGGGGCTACCTCAGTCCCCCTTACCTCTTTAGAATCATTTCTCTATATTCTCCTCATGGGGGGAGCAGATAGAAAAGGAAAGCCCCATAGAGAAAGAAGAAGTACTCCCTCCCTCATTTAATGGCCATTTCTAAATTGGATCCTCAGAAATCTAGGACTGAATAACCCCAAAAAAGGGTGACAAGGTCGAGTAAGAGAGTTATAAAACCCCCTCCTTGAGCAGACCTACTTATGCATAACTAGTTTGAATGTAAATAGCATCAAATCAGAATTCAAACGTACTACTACATTTAGTATTTTACAACAATTGGATATTGATGTCTTTATGTTACAGGATTTTAGACTACATACGTTGGCAGAGATTACTCAGGCTACCAGGGATTGGAAATGATGTTTTTAATGCTGGTTGATGGGTATTGAAACTTGCAGTGGGGCGGGTTACTGTTTCCACTCTTCTGATGTTATAGTTTTGCAGATGGTCTACATAGACCGTGGTAGGGCCTTTTTGCTAGATGTTACTGTTAATCTTTTTACTAGTAGGTTAATCACAATCTACGGGCCTCAAACCAAGGCATTAAGGACTGATTTGATAACAAAAGTACAACCCTATTTGTATACCAGCAGACAACTTTTCTTTTGGGGGGAGGGGGTGTGATTTCAATATTAATTTGCAGCAACCAGGGATTAAGGTGAAACAATATTGTGATAAGAATGTTTTGCAACAGATGGTGAAGCAGGCAGGTTTTGAAAGATTTGCATGGGTGTGGAAAACAAAAAGCACATCCTAGATTTTTAAAGGATATCTTTCCTCAAGAATCAACTTCCTTTTTCTGAAACAATCCCTGCCAGTGTTTCAAACTGTCTCTATTCCTATCAAGACATCAGACCATGTGTTGATTGGTGTGCAAATTGCTGTACCGCCACATAGGGAAGCAGGTATGGGTTTTTGGAGACTGAATACGTCTTTATTGGAAGACCCAATGTTACTGACAGTCTTTACAGAACTTGTGATAGATAAGGCAT
This sequence comes from Neoceratodus forsteri, assembly GCA_016271365.2. NCBI lineage: Eukaryota > Metazoa > Chordata > Ceratodontiformes > Ceratodontidae > Neoceratodus > Neoceratodus forsteri. The sequence continues at coordinate 617,812,033 of CM028129.1, read as the reverse complement.
CTACCCTTCTTTTATATGACAATGCTGGTCTTTAATGGGATGACTTAAAAGATCTTGTAACTAGCTTTTTCAAACACTATAGTCAGGTGCAGGCAGCCACATCACATGCAAAATATTTGGCATTGAGGGGTAAACTGACTGGTTATCAAGACAAGTTTTGGAGGGGGTGGATCTTTTGGATGAAATACAGTCCACTAATTTGGAACTGGGGACCTAGCAATATAATCGTGTGCGTTCCCTGCAGAAAGAACAGTGTTTTGGAACACAGGGGAAAACAATGAATATAAACCCTTTTCTCAGTTGTCAGCAGAGATGAGAAAAAACAATAATCTCAGGTTTATGATCCCCTCAGGGGCTTCTGGTGACAGGGAATATGGGTATAATGGCACTTTTAGGGAATTATGTAGAACACATGTTTGGGGAACCGGTGACAGAATCCCAATTTGCCTCCCAGATACTTCAAGCAGCAACTCTCCCACATTTGGACCTGATTTAGGGGGACATATGAAAGCTCCCTTTACATCATTGGAAATGTCTGGAGTAATACAGAGTCTCCGAAAAGGAATATCCCCAGGTTCAGATGGACTTCTGGGAGAAGTGTATAAAGTCCTTTGGGACATCATTCCATCCAAACTTCTCTTAGTTTTTAATTTCTTTATTATTGACTGTTTTATGCTGACATCAATGTGTGAGGGCTTGATGATTTTTTTATTTAAATCAGGGGATCCTACAAATTTCAATAATTGGTGCACCATTATGCTTTTAAACACAGATTTTAAATTATTTGCAAAATTATTGGGAAATAGATTGGCCTGGGTGATGGGAAAATTAATCAGTCCAACACAATGGTGCTCAGTACCTGGGAAGAAGATAACAGAGGCTTTACTTCTCCTACAAGAAGTGGTGGAAGGAGACACAGGGCATAGCCAGAGTAGTAATTTGGAGTTTCTGGTAAGCCTGGACCAAGCCGAGGCTTTCAACAAGGTTTTTCATTCTTTTTATGGCACTGTTTGGAAGCCTATGGGATCCCTAAGGAATTTATTAATTGGTTTCAGCTGTGCTATGCACTGGCTTATGTAGTACCATATGATAATGGCATTAAGGGGCCCACATTTTTGATATGGAGGGGAGTTCACCAAGGATGTTCCTAAGCCCCCTTTTGTATGTTTTTATGTTAGACCCGTTATTGAGGCTTCTTCAACAGTCACCTAGAATATATAGGTTGGCTGGGGGAGTTAAGCAGGAATGCAAAGTCTTAGCACATGTGGATGATCTCTGTCTATTGCTTCATGATGAGAAGTCCTTTGAGATCACCAAGCACCTCATTCAGGAGGTAGGGTAAATAATGAGGGCTTGCCTAAATGTGGCAAAAACAAAGTGTCTAGATCTTGAAGGTTTTCAAGATGTGTCAACAGTGTTGAGAGGGTGTCAAACAACTACTACCCCTTGTAAAATTCGGGGGATTTATTATGGAGGTAGAGATATGGCGGGATATAACTGGGAAATAACGATCTCAAGAGGGAAAGAAATGGTTGGGAGATGGAACCACTGGAAGCTGTCAAAAAAAGGAAAGAGTTTATTTGATTAGATCATTTTTGACCCTGATTTTTTATATATTAGTGCAATATTTATGATTCCCAAACATTTGGAAAGTCCCCTATTGGGGTGTTTCTTTTCTTGTTTCTGGGGGAGTAGGCTAAACCCTGTTAAACATAATGTTTTGTATAAAGACATTAAAGGGGGAGTTAATATGATAAGCCCCATTTTATTTTTATTTTTCTACATTTTTATACACAAATTTGCTTCCCTTGATTAAAGGAACTGCATAGCTTTGGGGAATATGGGGCTCATCTCTACTTCAGGGGGTTCTAACTGAGTGGAAAGATGACAAATTTCTACATAAAAACAAAAGGTGTCCCCATTTTTTAAAATGATGGGAAGGGGTTTTTGATGGGGTAATTAAATGGGGCATTATGTTTGCTACGGTTCGTCGTCTTACGAGGAAACAACTATATGCAGAAGTCATTTCGGTTCACTTTGTGGAACATACGTTTGCAGGGTTTTCACAAGTGAATCAAGACATCATAGCCCAGTATATTACAGACATTAGAATGCCTGAATAAATATGTGACGCAGTGTGATTGGGGTTACACAATGAATTAATGTAAGAAGCAACCAAAAAAAACAGACCTTTACAGGATAGGTATTGCCCTAGAGACTGTTGTATAATGAAAATAGAGATGGTGAATCATCTACATTATTCATGTACTTATGTCATGAAATTCTGAGATATTGTGCATTACAGATTAAAAGAGAGGGTACGGATACCCCCGGATCCTTCTTTGCTATTTTATGGGATAATTCCCCACCTGGCAGTACAGCTTCACAACAGTACACTTTGGGTAGTTTTTGCACATTTGATGTGTTGAATTTGGATCTGACATTGCCGTTTGGTCCTGCAGCAGCAACATATTTCTCCTTTTGACCTTTTTCAGGTGCTTAACATGGAACTTAAATACTGGAAAACAGGGGAACGGTTACAAGTGAAAAAGGATACATGGTCCCTTTGGTGGTCTCATTTTGATTTTATTTAAGGAAGCCTGTATATTCCTCTAGTGGCTTTAATGGTGTTTTATATTTACTTTCTCCACCTCTTTTGGTGGGGAAGGGGAGAAGAATAGGTTCTGCCAAATGTACCCTTTGTACACTAGATTATTGTATAATGGAATATCACATTATGGTTCCTCTTTTGTTTTAATTGTTTTTTTAAGCTTAAGGTTACTCTATAGCAGATCATGTCTGGTCCCCTGACACTGCTTTCTGTGCAGCAGGATGGACTCACATAACTTCGGACTCTGCCTATACTTTGCCAGGGGCTGTTAGTGCACAATAGATCATTTCTGGTACTTCTTCGAACCAAATGCACTTTTGTGACAAAAACAATACAAAACTGCACACTACATCTCCAGCAATTCAGCTGCCTAATGTGCCAATAGAAAGCCCTGATGCTAGTCAGCTGGCACAGGTTACTATGGACACCAAATAAACTTAGGACCCTGATGCTATACAGCAACATCAATCCACAGAGAAATCCACTTCGGATGAGGACTTAGTACACAACACAGAAGCTAGAAATGCTGCCTCTCAGCCAGAAGGTGAGACTCCTGCTGAAAACAGTTTTAGACTGAGTGATTTATTTCAAAACTTGGGCAAACCTGCACAGCACAGGAATGCCGTCCACCTGAAATGTTTTGGAGATATTGCCTCAGCTCCGGACAGAAAAACTATCTTGCATAACTTGCTCCTAGACTCTATAGGAATTGTAGCAAGTGAATTGTTTGCCTTTATACATGTTTGGGGGGAATCAATATATGACATCAGTTTTAAGAATGTGTATACCCTACAGAAGTTTTGGAGTAAATATGAATTGGTGAAATCACAGCCATTTTGGGCCCCCTTTATGCTAATCTCCCTTACCAAACCTACTATTAATAACATTACTTTACTTTTTCAAAATAAGGGGGTGAGCATAGAAGACGTCCAATACTGACTGAAGCAGTGCTGCGACATTCTGGAGGCCTCTCATCCTATTTTGAGCAAGGACCTTGTATGAACAGGGGGTTGGAAGGTAAAGGTTTACAAGGTTTACTAGGTAAGTGAGGACAAAAAGAAGCCATGAAGCCTATCTTGATTGCTCCCCCCCCCCATGTGTGGCAAATTACACTTTGTTGTAGTTTTTGGAGAGCCAATGATCTACACCCTTTTTAAAGGATCCAAAGGTATTACAGTCGACTAGCTCTTGTGGTAGCTGGTTCCAGAGCCTTGGTGTTCTTACCAAGAAGAAATGAAGCCTCCTGTTTGTTTTTGCTTTTCACACCATTAGTTGTTGATTGTGAAGTCTAGATACTATTTTTCTTTGTGTTTTAACAATACCACATTTGTCCATCAGTGAGGGTGATTTGAGAATTGTATATAAGAACAGCAGATCACCTCTGGAGTGCCTAAACTCCAGTGAATGTAGGCCTGTTTTTTGAAGCCTCTCTGGATATGGTAGTAATGCTAAATGGGGCACCATTTTTGTTGCCCTTCTCTGAACTCTTTCAATCACTTGAATGTCCCTGACTGTGTATGGACTCCACACTGGTGACCCATAATCTGTATATGGTCTGATGTATGCTTTAAACAATGGGATAATACATTCCTCTGTCTTAGATATAAACTTGTGGTTAATGCACCTAAGTAGTGAATTAGCAGTTTTAGCAACATGATTACAGTGATTGGAGGAGGATAATTTGTCCTCTGTCAGGATGCCCAAGTCTCTTTCACATATTGAAGATTTAATGGTAATATTATATAGTGTATAAATTTGTTTGGGATTATTGTAACCGAAGTGGAGAACAGAACATTTGTCTGTATCGAATGTCATTTTGTTTTTCTGTGCCCAGTGCTCTAATACTGAGAGGTTGTTTACTAATAAATCCATACTATAGTTGGAATCCTCCCTATCACCTAACTTTGTATCATCTGCAAATTTCGAAAGTATGTTCCTGGAGCTAATCTGCATGTCTAAGATGAAAACATTGAATAGTACTGGGCCCAGAACTGATCCCTGCGGCACACCACTGGTCACACCCATTTTACTGGAATAGGCACCATTGATCCTAACATGCTGCATCCTGTTGGTTAACCAGCAACTGATCCATTTTATTATGTTACAAGAAAAACCTAGGTCTGATAGCTTAGCTAGGAGAATATTGTGAGTAACCTTATCAAATGCTTTGCTATAATCCAGGAGGATGACATCCATGGGAATCTTATTGTCTAGTTTTTGGTTGACAGTATTGTAAAAGGCTATCAAATTGGTAGTGCAAGAAAAGCCTTGCCTGAACCCATGTTGTGAGTGGTCAATAATGCCTAGAGTTTGCATTTCTGCCTCTAAAATGCCTTTAATAATTTTTTCCATTACTTTACATGGGATGGAAGTAAGGCTGATAGGGTGGTAATAACTCACTATGGAATGGTTACCCTTTTTAAGTATAGGCACAACTGTAGCAGTTATCCAATCAGATGGAATGGATCTTTCCACTAATGATTTATTACAAATAATGGAAAGTGTTTCAACTAAAAATCTAGGATTAATTAAATCTGGTCCACAGCTAGTATTTGTTTTTAAACATTTTTAACGAGGACACTACTTCAGAAATAGTTACGGTGTGGTTATTTTCAGTAGAACTTGATATGATAGTATTTGTATTAATTATGACTGTATGATTTGAGAATACTGATACAAAATAGGCATTAAATGTGTCGGCTGTCTCTCTATCAGATGTAATGGTGTTTGTGCCATTGGTCAATGGCTCAATTTGTCAGTTACTGCCTTTTTCACTATTGATATAAGAAAATAGGGATTTGTGATTATCTTTGGAATGGGCTATGCAGAACTTGAGGTTGCGTTTTGCCTTCCTGATAGTCCTTTTTAGTTCTTTAATGGTAGTTCTGTATTGTCCCAGTATTAGTTCTTTTGTGTCTGTTGTGCATTTTTTTAAGTGAGTAAATAGTTTTTTTTCTTCTGTTTGATTTTCCTACAAATATCATTATTTAACCACAAAGGAATTTTACCTTTATTGTTATATTTTATCCAGGCTGGAATATAAGCTTTTTCTAGGTCTATTATCTTGTTTTTAACAAATACACAAGAGTCTTCCAAGGTTAAAGGTGATAAAATTGTTTCCCATGGGGTATTTTTTAGGCTGTTGTTTATTGCCTCAAAGTTGGCTTTGCAGTAGTTATATACCTGAACATTACTAACTATTATGCTGTAGATCAAATACAACGGTGTGGTGGTCACTATTCCCTAGTGGGTCTGATATTGAAAGATTTAAGACTTTGTCCTCAATATTGGTAATCACAAGGTCTAATATATTGCACCCTCTAGTGGGTTCTTGAACAATTTCTCAAGCCCTAATTCATTGATTGTTGAAATAAAAGTTTTTTCGACAGCTGTTGTGCCATTAGTAGTAAACCAATTTATGGACAGTATGTTAAAGTCTCCCAGGATCAGGATATCACCTTTATTCATCATGTGGTTGATGTCCTGTATTAATGTGTTTGTATATTCATGATTCAGAGGATGGTGGGAGATAACATGTACCCAAAATTAGTTGTAGGTGTCCCTGAAACTGAATGGTTACCCATATACTTTCCATTGGTGAAGTATGTCAGTATTCATGAGAATGAATTGTGTCTTTAATATAAAGACATGTACCACCTCCTTTTTTTGTGTGAAATCTATCTTTTTCATATAATTTAAAGCCCCGCATGTCTTTCATCAAGGTTGAATCTGGGTCCCACCATGTCTCTGTTACTGAAATGATGTCAATATCCAGTAAGTGAATTTTGGTTTTAAGCTCAAAGATTTTTAACAAGTTTAAGGACCTTGCATTAAGAGATAATATTTTGCAAACCTTAGATGTTGGAGACTTATTTGCTAGAGTCTTGGGTGTCACCCCAAACTCCCCCCCTTGATGTCAGTTTAAACAGCTGCTAATGTGTGAGAGAATTCTCCTACCTAAGATGGAACTACCTCTCCTGCTCAAGTGGAGCCCATCCCAACAGAAGAGAGAAGGGTTGTCTATGAAATGTTCCCAATACGTAAGGCATTTGATTTCCTGTGACAAACATCATTTCCTCAGCCACTCATTGCAGGATTTAATTCTGTTAGTAACATACACAGTAGCTCTTGGTACTGGCAAAACCTCCAAAAAACATATTTCACAACCCATTTCGGTTAAGGCAGATGGTATTTAACTTCATTTGGTTTAGGTGGCATCTATTGATATCATTTGTACCAGCGTGTATTATTACCAGGGGGTTTGCACCAGAATGTGCACCAGGTGCAATTAAAATAATTTGACAGTGGCATTGCACATCTGCCTGGAAGTTTTTATATAGGTAGGGACAGAGGGTTATGTTTTTACCCCTGTCCAGCCTCAAACCTGCCATAAATGTGGTGCAAGAACCCATCTTAGTAATACCTGTGATAAGCCCAGATGCAGTCTTTGCTTGGCCTATGGTCATGTGAGTCTAGGGTGCCCAACCCCCTGAAATGCAACCTATGTGATGAGTCAGGGCACTCATATCACCAGTGCCCATGGCAGATCAGAATAGAATAGATCATCCCCCTCAGGATCAAGTAGCTTTAATAACAGACTCTCAGAATCAAGCATTTCAGCATAAAGAAGGAAGGTCTTCGAATGCCACTCTTTCTTCTCTGGTAGAAGCTTCAGCTTCAGTAGTTTCTCCTCAAAGTACCACAGAGGGGCCAGGAACACAGAAGCCTTCTTCCTCCAATTTGGATCCTGACCCAGCTAGTGAAATTGCCTTGAATACAATGCCTCCCTCCCCTCGTCTCAGGAAAATGTTCCTTTCAAAGAAATCTCCCTTGCAAAAAAAAGAGAAAGGAAAAGAGAAAAGAAAGGCTCAAGGCCTCCTGTTATGAAAAACTATTCTCACTAGGAATCAATATCAGGCCTTGACAAAAAGAAAACAGTGGGGAGATATGGTAGAAAATAATGGTGACTCTGACTCTTCTCAGGTTTCATCTACAAGGATGGATTATTCCTCAGATTACCATCTAGACCCTTCTCCTTCTAAAATACCTTTTGGGGCACAATCTGCTATAACATGAGACATTAACCTTTCTGTTTCCATTTGGCTATATTTTTTCTCTTCTTTTTTTTCTCTAATGCACACAGGGCTAGGACTACAATGCTTCACAGTTGATATGTGTAGCATAAAATCACATGGACAATTAATAACAACTATGCAGTATCTATCAGATCTACCACAAGATGTTTATTTGCTCCAAGATACCCGGTTAAAGACCAGGTATGAACTAACACAGGCAAAAAATAGATGGATTAAAGGGCCTTCATTTTGGTCCTCTGGGTAGGACAGGTGTGATGGCCTTGGGATTTTGTTTTTTGGGTATAACTATAGTATAACCAGACTGGTAGATATTTCTCCTGTTCATGCTATGCTAATAGATTGTAATTATAAACATCTGAAATTAAGAATCTTCAATTTCTATGTACCACAATGAATAGCAGCCTGATCTGACTTGCTTAAAACATTGCAACCATATTTATATACCAATAGACATCTCTATATGGAGGGGACTTTAACTGTGAACTTATCCTAGAGAATAAAGGAAGGAACACTTAAAAGATTTTTGGAGACATGGCCGCTCTAAGGATAATAATTAGAACTGCTTCACTTAAGGATGGGTACTGTGAGGTACATCACAAAGGCAAGAAAATCTACCACAAGGGTTCCCTTTCCACATGCATTGATGACATTTTTGTATCATAGAATGTATCAGTGCAGCAAGCCACAATGCTCCCATGTGAAACTTCGGACCATTTAGCTATATCTCTAAATTATTTTCCGTCTAATAGTTCATATCCTCATACTGTTCACTATAGATGGAAATTAAACAATACTCTTTTAATTGATAATTTCATTTTAGTCACTTGTCAGGAGCTCTTAAAAGCTTGGATTTCAGTACTGGAAGCATATATTTCTCCCCTACATTTTTGTGAAGATACAAAAAGGGACTCAAAATCCTTCTTTGTAAAACATGCTAAAAATAAAACTCATACCTCCTATTTGGAGTATCTATTGAGACAAAAACCTACGGATACCATCTCTAGTGCATATGAAACTGGAATAGATTATTCTTTACAAATTAAAGCTCTAAAAACAGAAATGGAAAAATATCAGCATAATGGAGTTTGCCCTTTAAGGGGCAGACCAGGTTGTCCTGGTGCACCACTTCCCTTTTCATCAAGATGGTATGCTGAGGAGGGGAGGGAGGAAGGAAGGGGAGGGCCAGGGGAAAGAATAATGACCAAGCAACAGGAAGGGGAGGGGCAAGAGGAGGTACATAATGGGTAGCACAGGAGTGGTTCAGCCACTTTTGCTGGAGTTTGATTCTGCTCTTAACTGCAGCATGTTGGATTGGCATATTAATTAATAGGTTTGTGCACCAAGAGAGAGAGGTAAGGAAACAAACAACTAATTTGGTCGAGGATATTTGAAGTTTGCTTTAAAAAAGATCTATATATAAAACAAAAAGAAAAAAGAGAAGCAGGTAGTTAATAAAATTATGAGATGCTGTGTAATTAAAAAAAACAGAGAAGATGCATTGTTTATGGCTTAAGTAACAAGGTTATGGTAGAGCAGAGGTGAAGCGCTGATGAAAAGAAGCTGATGTGGAATTGTGCATCTCTAGCTTAGTGAAAATTATTGTACTGAATACTGTGGTTACAGGGACAGCAAGGCTGTTTTTGTAGAGCTGAGGGAAGTGCTGGAAAAAGGAAGCTGATGGGGGAATTATGCATCTACAGTTTAGAGGAATCTTGTAATGAATGGGGCAGATGGCTGAGGGCAAGTGAACACGCAACAGTTACAGTGATAGCAAGGCTGTTTTTGTAGAGCAGAAGTGAAGCGCTGAAGAAGTGAAGCTGAGGTTGGCTTGTGCAGCACCAGTTAAAGTTTGTATGCAGAATGTAACAGAGTTTGCCAGGTGTGGGGCCTAGTAAGAGAAGAGACACTGGGCCAAGTTTTTGTGGAGAAACCACGGCAATTCTAAATGGGGGACAGTACAGAAGTTTTTTCATCACTTGAAGATAGGTTTAGCATGTGGCCTGCAGTGGAACCTAGCGAGTTAATGCCAGAGAAAGGATCAAGGGATCTGAGTGAGCAAGCAATAAGTGGCAGCATTGAGTGTGGATGTAAAGAAGCCTGGGATTTTTTTTTTGGCTGCTGTATCACTCAGAAGAGTTTAGTCCATGCAGAGGAGGCCCGAAACATGAGGGTAGCATGAAACAGATACAGGCAGCCATGTGGCATGACATCATGCCGCACAGCAGCCACGAGGTGAGCAGAGATTAAAAAAGATTACTGAGGGACAGAAAATGGCTATGGGGGCAAACACTGCGGAATGCAAGAGAGGGGGAAGACATTGTAGGTAAGGGAAGAGGCAGGTGATTAGAGGCCAGGGTGTGCGGAGAATGCCGAAAAATGCTTGGCGTGACATCACACGCCCGGAGAACCACATAGTGCTGAAAAAAGGTTTAGCAAGTTGGGGAAAGTGCCTAGCTATGGCAGGCAAAGGATATATGGTGCTATTTGGAGTAGCAGCAGATAAAAAGGGACAATGCAGCCAGAGGCATGCGAGGGCGTGCAAAGGGAGGGATGTATAGGCCAAACAAAGGCCACAAAGGGAAGCTTGATGGGAGCAGCAGGGCCACTAGTGATCGGATGTCAGCTATGGGGCACAAGGGGAAGTGGGCCCAACAGGCCAAGATCATGACGGGGAAGCTGGGGGGGGGTAGGAGCAAAACGGGCCCTCAGGGAGAATGGGCGAGGGTTTTTTAAACTAGAAAGGCCATGTGGCACAGCCAGAGAAAAATGGGACAAAAGGAAAAGGGATTGGATAGACCTCGGAGGGTCAGCAGCCATAGCCAAGCGAGGGTGAGCAAGGGGAATATGGTCAGGCCTGGAAGACCACAAGAGCTGGCGCTTGAAGCATTTTTTTTTATGGCCGTGAGCAGTTGGAGGACTGGGAAGGGGGGCACAGGAAAAGAGATGAGGGGTCCGACTGGAAGGAGATGGGGGGATAGAGGACAGAAGGCCGTAGGATAGGTGGGGGGGAAGGCTACCAAAAAAGGCCTTTTTTGATGGTCTACAGTGGAGGCAGAGGATCAGGTGTGAAGCATCTGACATCCATAAGAGCAGCATGAAAGAAGGTTTTCAAACCCTACAGCATTACTACAGGCACGGGAAAAGAAAGGGGGCATGATTTGTTATCATTAATTGACTGTTCTCTTGGAAATGGGCCTGGCCATATGGGGAATGTTATAGGCAGATTTGTAATTAATGGGAATTTTCTTTTCTTTTCTTCAGTTGTTTTCACAGTTTGCGAGGAGAAAGGAACATGGCACCAAAGAAGAACATGCCTTCAAAGGAGGATGCCTACAAGGCTATAGTGGAGCTGGTGGAAAAAGCCAATAGAATGTGGGAGCTGGTGGAAAGGGAGGAACCAGGGAGGTCTGGGGAGAAAAGGAAAGCAGGGAAGGGTAAAGGTGACAGAGGGAAATGTCCAGCTGAGAGACCATGCAGACCTGCCCAGATACAACCACCGATAGTGGGACCCAACAAAGTGGCTAGTCCAGTACCTCTGCAGCCTCTGGATCCAGTACCACCAGTACCTCCCCAGGACCAGGTTGGGTTTCCCCCAGCGGAACCCAGACTGGATCCCCAGCACATAGTGGTTCCTCCACAGCCACTAGTAGTGCAACCACCCCTTCAACCACAGGGAACCATACTTGGGCACCAGGAAGAGAGCAGGCAACCAGGAGTGGATAAGGCCACATGTAATGCACCCGGGTCAGTGGGTGACAGCATAAAAGAGTATATAAGCCAAATTATTTTGGCACTAGGGACAGGGGGCTTGGGGCAGATGGAGTCAGCACTGGCAGAGATTAGGTCAGAGAAAGAGGTGCCAAAAGGAAAAGGAGGAGGAATGGAGAAAGAAGAAAAAGGAACAAGAGAGATAGGAGCTCCTGGGATGAGGGTAGGTGAACATATGCCATTGGCCACAAAAGAGAAAATATGGAAGGGAGAATACGTGGATATCTTCACCTTAGTAAGCCGGGAAGTGGCAGTAAAATATGAAGAGGTACAGAATATAGGAAAGAGTGAAATGGCGGCAGCGGTAGTTTTGTTAAGCAAGAAAGAGGAGGACAAATTCGATAAAGGGAAGACTTGGGAAGGGTGGTTTGTAGGTTTTGCCACATTCTTCACCATAGTATTGGAGAAGAAGCCTGAGTTGGGCATCCTACTTATCACATACTCCCTGATAATAAGGCATGCAAAAGCAAAAGGGGGTGTGGGGTGGATATACTACGATGAATTTTTTTGGCAGAGAATGGCGACATATGGGGATGTAAGATGGGATACAAAACAACTAGATTTGTGGACAGACTGCATGACATATCAGTCCATGCCCAAGGAAGACCTGAGGAAGAAAAGTGCCATGCCACAAAGGTGTTGCTGGGCTTATAATAGGGCCTTTTGTTCCTGGCCCCAATGCCACTTTCGGCACACATGTTCAAAATGGATGTATATAGCGCAGTGGTCTAAGGCTCTGAGCTGCAAATCTGGTGACATCCAGCAGACCAGACCTGGGTTTGAATCCCACAGCTTCCACTTGCATACTGTATGACCCTGAGCAAGTCACTTAACCTCCTTGTGCTCCCAGGTCACTCCTGTAAAAAAGCTTTCAGCTTAGTGTGCTATACCTGGTTAAACAACTAAATAAAAAAAAAATGTGGGGGAACACATCCAGTGAGCAGATGCAGGATGGCATGGGTCCAGAGAGCTCAAGGATCTGGGGGGCAAGGATCAGGCCAACAGTTTTTTCGTGACGGGAAGGGATATATAGGGCAGACATGGAACAGAGGGGGGAGGGGCAGGGGGCATACAAGTAGAGGAAGTCAGAATCACTGACCAGCAAGGAAAGAGATCAAACAGAGGGGGAGACATTGGTGGAAGAGAAGAAAAGAAGGCAAGGGAGCAATTTAGAGAAGCTAGAACCCCCCATAAGGATAGAGGAATTGAAAGAATGGTTGGACAGATACCCAAATAGACAAATGGCAGAGATTATTAAAAATTGATTTTGCACAGGTTTTTCATTACAGTGTGAGGGTCCAAGGCAAGTGAGAGAGACGAACAATCTGGGTTCAGTAAAAGGGAGAGAAGACATGTTAAGACAAAAAATAGAGAAGGAAAAGGCAGCAGGGAGAGTGGAAGGACCATATTATACCCCCATTGCAGAATATGAGGATTTCTCCATTGGGTTTGGTCCCCAAAAAACAGGAGGGGGAATACAGGGTGATTCACCACCTATACTTTCCTAAAGAAGACTCGGTGAATGATTTTATTGGCAAAGAATATAGTAAGGTGACATATGCCACTTTAGAAGATGCAGTCCAGATCATCCGGGCAACTGCTGATGCATGGATGGCAAAAACTGATATAGAGTCCACTTTCAGATTACTTCCAGTTAGGAGAGAAGACTGGGACCTGTTAAGGTTTAAAATTGGGGGTCAGTACTACTTTGACAAGGCCATGCCCATGGGATGTTCTATAGCATGTGCGACATTCGAAGCATTCAACACATGTTTACAGTGGATATTTCAAGAAAGAACTGTTTACAAGACAGTTATTCACTATTTGGATGATTTCCTTTTTATAGGCAGTGGGAAAAAAAGAGACAGAAAAAATGGTGGCCAGTTTTCAGGAGCTGTGCAAAGAACTAGGGGTTCCATTGGCACCGGAGAAAACAGAAGGGCCCAGTAAGGTTTTAGAACTTCTGGGTATTGAGATAGATGCCCAGGGGGAAATATTCAGGCTGCCAGACAAAAAAGTAAAAAACTGAAGGAGCTGATTCAGATACACACCAGTAGAAGAAGAGTACAACTAAAACGGGTTCAACAAGTATTGGGACATCTGAACTTTGCGTGCAGGGCTATTGGGCCAGGGAGGGCTTTCACTCAAAGGTTAGCAAGGGCTGCAGCCTGGGTGACCAGACCACACCACTGGGTAGACATGACAAAAGGAGTCGAGGATGATTTTAAGGTATGGGAGGAATTCCTCAAAGCATATAACAGCTGCTCTTTTTGGCAGGAGGAATGGGTTTATAACACAGACCTTGATCTTAGGCATGGGGGCTATCTGAGGGGCAGATGGTTTGCAGAACCATGGCCTACAGGCTGGGTGATGGACGGTAAGGTAAAACATATAACATTATTGGACATCATGCCCATCTGGGCATGCACCCTGGTTTGGGGGGAAGAATTACGGAATCAGAAAGTGACATTTTGGTGTGACAATAGAGCAGTGGTAGAGGTCTTAAACAACAGGGGAACCAGATAAGAAATGGCCATGCAGGTCTTACGACTTTTGGTGCTAAGGGCTTTGCAATTGAGCATGTCATTCAGAGCAAAACACATAGAAGAGGTACACAATATCCTGGCTGACAGCCTTTCCTGTCTGCAGCTGGATCACTTCCAGAGGCTGGCACCAACATCAGAGGAGCAAAAAACGCCCATACCAACAAACATCTGGGATGTTGGCAAGAAGGAACAGAACTGTTGTTTAGCAGTTCATGAGCACCATAGACTATGAGGGCCTACGATGGGGCCTGGTGAGTGTTTCACACATTCAGGGCAACACACCACATGGAGGTAAGTAGGCCACTCACAGAAGAGCAACTAGGGAAGTTCATGGTAGAACAATGGCAAAGAGGAACAGCCCACACCACAATGGGGGTCTATTTGGCAGGGATTAGCATAATCTGCAGTTTAAAGGGATGGAAGGACTCGACAAAATCGATGTTCATCAGAAGAATGATGCAGGGGTGGGGTAGTTAGGACAGGAGAATGTGGATAATAGAAGACCAATGGGGAGCAGTGGCTTGTAAAACTAAAGGATGTTTTACTAGCAATCTGCAGATTGAAAGCCAAGGCCCAATTATTTCACACGATGTACGTGGTATTGTTTGCAGGGGCCATGAGAGTGAGCGAGGTGGTGGGGCATGGCAGTGAAAAAAAGGAAGGGGGATTGGAATGGGAAGATATAAGCTGGGGGATGAAGGAGATACAAATTAATGATTAAAAGGTCAAAGACAGAGCAAAGGGGGCAGGGTTGCATGGTAACACTAAAGAAACACGTAGAGGGTGCAGAGTTCCCAGTGCAGACTTTGTGGGCTTTTGCCGCAGATCATGGGAATAGGACAGGGAGAGTATTTGTGCATGGTGATGGAAGAAAGGTCACAAGTTATCAAGTCACAGCATTGCTCAAAAAAGGCATGCAATTTCTGGGCGAGGGTCCGATTACTTATTCATCCCACTCCTTACGGATAGGGGCTGCCTGACAGTGTGCAGTGGCAGGCAAGACTGTGAATAATATTTTGGAAAAGAGGCGCTGGCAGTCTGCCAGTTATAAGAGATACATTTGAACACTGCAGTATGGAGAGTAATGTATCACCTGTGTTTTTTGTTACAGACCTGGAGCCACATGGGGGGGGGGACAGAGAGAGGTGATATTATGGAAAAAGAAGACAAGACCATATATCAGATATTTATTTTGCTTAAACCCTATAGGAAGAGGGAGGATCACGGAAGTCTGGATCTGTGGCCACTCTTATATTTATTGGGCAGAAAGGAGAGCTGAGAAAAAGGCTGGAGGAAAGCAGCTGTACCAAGATGTGAAACAATGTAGGTTGGTCTGGCACGGCATCCGGGGGATGAGATAGGCACAACTGCTTCCTACCCTGAAAGAGCTGAAGGAGCGGCAACCCATTCCAGACTTAATTATTATACATCTAGGGGGTAATGACCTTGGGGGTAAGCCATGGGTGGACACATACATGCAGGTAAAAAGGGACCTAGAGACAATACAACAGTGGTGGCCTAGGGATGCCTTGCCTGGTCGAATATGATACCAAGGAGGGTTTGGAGACATGAGCACAGCCATAGAGCTGTGGATAGGACCAGGAGAAAGATGAACAGAAGGGTAGGGACACTGATAAGGAAAATGGGAAAACAGGTAATACTGCAGGGTGTGGAAGAGTGGGTAGAAGATTTCTACAGGTTGGATGGTGTGTATCTGTCAGATCTAGCCATTGACATGTTTAATACAGAAATTATGGGTTTTATAGAAGCATGGAGGAGGCATGCAAAAAATCGAAGTTAAAAAAAAAGGAGAAGAGAAGGACTGGGAAGGAGGTTCCCTGAGGTATGGGGGAACAATACCCTAAAGTAAGGGGGACAGTCAGTCATCCAATGCAAGCTGGAGACCAGCTAATGGGGAAAAAGGGGGGAAGGAGAGGAGGGGTGGAAAGAAAAAGGAATAAGATGAAAAGAAGAAGAAGAAGCTGAAGGAGAAAAGTGGTCTTGGTTTTCACCGTTACCTAACAGGAAAGGAGAAGAAGAAGGCACCCAGGTTTTCACCAGGGGGGAGTAAAAAGAGGAAGAAAGAGGGATGATCAGAGATTGATATAAGGATGCAAATAAATAAAATTGTGAGAGATATAATAATAAAAGGTGATGAAAGGGAACATGGAATTGTGATAATTAAATAAATTAATTGCCAATCTGAGCACAACTAACAATGGTCTGTCTTTTTGTGAGGGGAAAAGGGGGGAATCCGGGACAATAGAGCATTCTCCTTAAAAATGTAGGCACAATAAGGCACACAAAATACTAAAGCTTCACTAGACATCTTCAAAAACTGTTCAGATAGAGTAGCTGCTACCCATATAGAACAGCTTATGGAGCCAGACTCCTCTATTATTTATAACACAATGGCATAAATTAATTTCCAGTCTGAGCACAACAACAAACAATGGTCTCTGTCTTTTTGTGAGGGGGGAAAGGGGGGAATCCAGGACAATGGAGTTTGCCCTTTAAGGGGCAGACAAGGTAGTCCTGGTGCACCCCTTCCCTTTTCATCAAGATGGTATGCTCAGGAGGGAGGGGGAAGGAGGGGGAAGGAAGGGGAGGTCAGGGGAACGAACAATGGCCAAGCAACAGGAAGGGAGGGCAAGATGAGGTGCATAATGGACAGCACAGGAGTGGTTCAGCCACTTTGCTAGAGTTTTGATCCTCCTCCCACCCTAAAATATAGAGCAAGAGGAAAACAGTCAAAAGGGACTGTATGGTGGGTCTGTCAAGGTGGATGACAGAAGTGTCCGTAGGACGATTATTGGACTGCCAAAGGTGGATGGCAGAAAAATAATACGGGTTATTGGACTGCCAAAGGTGGATAGCAGAAAAGGGAGGAAAAGGGGGGGGGGAGGAGGGGAGGGGGGAAAGAAAAAGGAATAAGATGAAAAGAAGAAGAAGCTGAAGGAGAAAATCGGTCTCAGTTTTCACCGTTACCTAACAGGAAAGGAGAAGAAGAAGAAGGCACCCAGGTTTTCACCAGGGGGAAGTAAAAAGAGGAAGAAAGAGGGATGATCAGAGATTGATATATGGATGCAAATAAATAAAATTGTGAGAGATATAATTATAAAAGATGATGAAATGGAACATGGAATTGTGATATATAAATAAATTAATTGCCAATCTGAGCACAACAACCAACAATGGTCTCTGTCTTTTTGTGAGGGGAAAAGGGGGGAATCCGGGACAACAGAGCATTCTCCTTAAAAATGTAGGCACAAGATGGCACACAAAATACTAAAGCTTCATTAGACATCTTCAAAAACTGTTCAGATAGAGTAGCTGCTACCCATATAGAACAGCTTATGGAGCCAGACTCCTTTATTATTTAAAACACAATGGTATCTATCAAGAAAAAAGTCCACTCACATTTGGAACATACTTTTGGAACTGTTTCCTCAGCCTCCCCAGTATAACATTTCTGTCAGATGTTTCTATTTACTCTCTCCCAAGGGACCAGTGGGCAAATCTAACCAGACCTATATCTCTAGAAGAAGTACAGATAGCTATAAAAAGACAGAAGACATGCACTTCTCCTGGGAAGGATGAGTTTACTGCAGAATTTTATCAACAATTTTCTGTTTTTTTCTCTCCTATACTAACCATAGTTTTAAATAACATTATAATGTATGGTAGAACAATGTTATCGGTAGAAATTTACCTTTTTATAACAACCTTTTACCATCGATGTGACTTCACGATCTTGTTAGCCCATTCATGGTACATCACATTGATGGGTTAACAACTGGGAACAGTCTGGACATGCGCACAAATGGATCGGACAGCCTTGAAATGGCCATGGCAGTGAGGTCAGAGCAGTGGCAACATAAAAAAAAAACTGTAGTAAGGAACTGCTTTCTCTTGTAACAAAACTAAATTGTACCATACACTATAAAATATAATGTATGGTACATCGATGGGTAACCGTTTTTTTAACTCATCTCGAGGTTGCCATGGCGAACTAAACCTCTCGAGCTTCACTCTCAAGGTTTACATGGTCGCCCTGGCAACCTCTCGATGGTTAAAAAAACGGTTAACCATTGATGACCATACATTATCCTCTATATTAGTACTAATTCTACCCCTCAACATTTCTCTAATGCCATCATGATTATTTTATTTTAAAAAGGTAGTAGATCTGATGTTTGAAATTGGAGACGTTTGAGCCTATTGAAAGTGGCCTATAAGATTTTTGTATCAATCTTACTTAATAGACTTCTCCCTATAGCAGCACAAGTAATATCAGAAGTCCAGACCTGTGTTATCCCTAATAGAACCATTACCTCTAATTTATCTTTACTTAGAGATTTTTCAGCTTATAGTACCTCAAATACTTCCTCACTTATAATCTCATTAGATCAAGAGAAGGCCTTCGAGTGGGTTAATCATGATTATATCTTTATGGTATTGTCACACTACTGTATTCCTAATCAGTTTATTAACTGGATTAAGCTATTATATAACACAACATGGATACAGCCATATGTTAATGGATCACCCTGTCCCTCCTTCTTAGGCCAGAAGGGAGTTAGACAAGGCTGCTCCTTGCGCCTGCTTCTCTATGCTTTCCAAATTGATCCTTTGCTAAGGAAATTCCTGCAGCATACATCTATTCCAATAATTACACTACCCTCTGGTTGCACTGTACCACCTGTATCCGCTTATGTGCATGATTTATGTATCCACACTACTCCTTTGATTAAGGAAGATGATTTTGCACTTCTTATGAAGGACTTTGAAACTGTGTCAGGCTCTAAATCAAACTATGAGAAAAGTTTAGCCATTCATCTCCCATTATCTGACACTCCAGACTCAGTTTTACAATTAGCAAGGATCCCTTTACACTCCTCTACAATAAGAATTCTAGGTTTAACTTTTGGCAATATGGATGATGCTTCCTATAATTGGGTCACCACCTTAGATAAAGCCTTACACATAGTTTCCTCGTGGAAAGGATGAAGCATAGCCAAAAGGAAAAGAGTAATGTTATTAAAAACCTTAATCCTACGCCTATTTCTTCATTTAGCTGCTGCTATTTACCCAGTTCCATTTACCCTAGAAGCAAGGGTAAATGTTTTTTTCAAGGCTTTTGTAGGAGCCATTTGAATCCAGTTAAGAGGTCTTATACATACCTAGATTACTGTCATGGTGGAGTTAGAATGCTGAACCCCATTGTTTTTTTTTCATTGTCTATTCTTGAAATTTACTATACCTTTTCTTTTACAGACACAACCTCCCTTTCGGTATTCATTGATACACTCTTTCACAATCTCTTTATGCCAAGTATGGCAGCAACCCCCTTTGGAAATCCCCAGGAATTTTAGAAAATATAAGCTTCCCCTTTATGTGATCCTACCTTCCTTAAAATTAGGCAATGGGGTTTATCATCAAACAAAATACTTATGTCTACTAGGAAACAACTATATCAGAGAGTTTTAGGGATGCATTTTTTGGACCTTCCTTCATTGAAAGATATTTATGGAAATTAAATAGATCAAACAACTACCTTTTTACAGTTAACAGACCCTAGGCTTCCTAAACAGGTATGGGATGTTAAATGGCTAGCCTGTCATGGCAGGCCAGGAGTTTGTGACAACCTGAAACATAAAGCTATGGAGGAGAGAATGTGCCCAAGGGACACCCGTCCCAATATACCAGAAACCATGAGGCATTTTTTCTAAGAGTGCCCCTTTGCTCATTCTGTATGGACCTTTTTACTCCATAAATGGAAGGAAAAAGCTCTCCCAGTACTTACATATGACATTTTAGTATATGGTATTTACCCTCCTGCCTTAAAAACTTATCACCCTAGCACATTATGTTTGATATTTGCTCTATGTAGGTTTTATCTATGGCAGGCCAGATGTGCCTATCTTCTGCACCAAAAAAATATGTGGCCCTATACAGATTATTATGCAGATAATACAGAGTTTACAGGATGTATATAATTCTGAAAAAGTAACTGTATTTACTGTAGTTTTTCAAAGTTACTGGAAATGTTGTACATGGTTTCTTAACTGAATGTAATTGTAAGAAAAGTCCTTACTTAAAAATGTTCTTCCTTTGATTATGTTGTTTTTGCTGTAACACTATTATGAACTGATTGTTATGATTTTGTAATTTGTTTTTTGCTTGCTTTAATAAAACATTCCCCAACTCTGCTGTAGGGGGAGCTCTTGGCCTTCCATTCCAAGATGCCACTTCTGTGGAGACGGAGGAGAGGATTGATGTGGAAGAGACAGGGGAGCAGGTCTCCTTCCCTGATCTCTCAACTCAAGAGGCCATAGATGCTGTGATGGTGGCAGCTATTTTTTCTGAAGAAGAGGATGCCGCTACAGACATGTTTCTCTCAACAGAGGAACTTGGTGATGAAAATGTTTCTGTACATTCAGATAAAGTAACTGACTTTACAAAAAAAATACTGCTTCACTTGAAACCCCAGAATATTTGTCATGACAGCAACTGTCAAAAGAAAAAAATAAATTCTTAAAACCAAAATCTGAATTACAAGCTGTGCTATGCAAAATTAGGGATGGGTTCTCACCTGTCAAGCCGCAGACTGTTCTGCCAGTATCAGTTAGCCTTGTGATGATGCAGCATCATCAAAGGCTCCAGCAGCTTCATCTGCACTTGCATTGAAAGACCAACAGCTACAGAAAGAGAGGGCTGTGCAAGCGGCTGGTAATTAAAATGACTGGGAGGTCATGTGCCAAAAGCCAGCACCCCCCATGCAGAACTACATTTCTTCCAATCTCACAGAGACTATTCTGGCTGACCGACATAGTCTAGGAGTTCAATGGTGGCCTACCCGTCATACTGGGACTAACAAAAATCTCATGACCAGTCAGAAAGATGGCAGAAAAACTCTGCAGGTGAAACCTAAGGGTATATTGCTTGGAGTGTGGCCAGAACTGATACTGGTCTGACTAATATTGTTCAAACACCCTCCTGAGGAATGAGGACACTGGTAAAAAGAAACTGGTTCCCCGCTCATGCACTTGAAGATGTGGGCTGGATTCAGGGAGAAAATGGACAATGGATCCCAGATCCTTTGGATCCCACAGTACACAGGTATCAAAAAACATCACAAGCTTCAATTCAGCAAGTGGCCACCACTACTGACAGTCATATGAGCTCCAACGCACACCGGAGTAATGTTATTCCTAATACTGTAATTGACATTGCACAAACTAATGTTGACAATATTGATAATGTTGAAATTGTTAAAAATATTGCTATTCCAGGTAGTACTACTACCACCCCCTTCTCTGATAACAGGGGACATACTCTGGTTAAAGAAGAACCCATAAAGGTTAGGGTTTGCAGAAGTGTGGTTAGGCGGTTCCACCTAGTGTCCACACTTAGTCCCTATGTTCAAATTACCTGATTTGTTTCAGAACAAGGGAGAACCCACTCCTAGAAGGAATCTGGTGCATTTAATTTATAAAGGAGGATTAGACTCCCCCCTGACAGACTACGTAGTGCCAGAATTTTGCTTAAAGGGGCAATGATTATTTTTTAATCGGAGATTTTTGCACTAATCCTTATTGGTATCTCCAATTATGATATTAGTTTTAAAATGTTTCTAGCCTTGACAGATTTTGGGCACAGTATCAGAACCTGCAAAAACTCCCCAACCTGGATACCTTTCTTAACCATGCCCCTGATTAGGCCCTTGGTTAAAAATATTACAGTGATGTTTAAAAACAAAGGGGTCAATGTGGAAGATATTCTTTTTTGGTTACGCCAATGCTGTGAGGTCCTAGGTGGACCTTCCCCAATACTGGTCAGTGAGCAGATCTGGCATGGGGGATGAAGAATTTGGGTAAAGCTATTTCCAACCAATAATGAGCCTGTACATCTCCCCAACAGTTTCTTCATTGGAAAAGACAGAGGGTCTATCTCTTCTATGCAGGGCAACCCCAAGCCTGCTTTAAATGTAGATCATATATGCATCTCAGTTCTGCTTGCAATACCTCCCATTTCAGTAACTGTTTGGAGTATGGCCATGTTACTTCTGCTTGCCTACATTTATATAAGTATAACTTGTGTGAACATACTGGCCATGTTTATGGGAGGTGCCCTTGGTCCTCCCATAATAGAGAGGATTGTCCATCTCATGGGGGTTTAATTGATGCAGCACAAAATAAACAGGCTCAAAGGGTGGCAGCTGTAGGACTGTAAACAGTTAGAGATTCCTTAGAGGCAGAAAGTGTGACCCCTGATTCAGCACCCAGAGGACCTCCTTTAGAAAACCCACAGACTCCTGTTGCTCAAATGATAATAGAAGTACCACCCAAGCCCTCTGATCCTGTAGAGGCTCATGATATAGAAATGCTTCCCCCCACCACCACCGCCACCCAAACTGACAAGGAGAAGCCTTTTAAGGTGATTCCTCAGAACAAATGCTCCAGGCTAGGAAAAACCCCCTAGCTACTAAAACTAATAGGGATCCTATGGGGCCAAATGTAAAAAAAATCTTCTGCTTGGCAAATGGGCTAAATATGCTGTACTGTCAGGCACACCAACTGAAGGTTATTCAGGAGAAGAAGAATATAATACTTCTTCAATTGCTTCTACCACTACTGACAGAGAAGAAGGGGGGAGGGGGTGATTCTGTTGCCAAAAGAACCAGACAGAGAAGGCTTTCTAAAACCCATTAATGTATGTTGTTTTTTCTACTATCTCTTCTAATGCACTCCCTTACTGTAACTACTCTTAATGTGAACAGCATCAAGAGTGAGAGAAAAAGGACAGGGGTGTTATTCTCTCTGATGCAAGGTAAAAGTGATGTTTACTGTATTCAAGACACACAACTGAAATCTCAATATGAACTACAACAAGCTTCAAAGGCTTGGTCCCTTGGTCCCTCCTTCTGGTCAATAGGCAAAGATACATGCGATGGAATAGGTATTCTCTTTTCCAACCCCATGCTTAAAGTTTCTAGGTTGGTTGAAATTCACCCTGGGAGGGCTTTACTTTTGGATAGTAAAGAGAGATTTCGATTAATTGCTACATATGCTCCACAGACTAAGGTGCAGAGAGTCTCCTTGTTTAGGGAAATATAACCCTTTCTACACACTTCATGTCTCCTGGTCTGGTTAGGAGACTTTAATTGTGGATTACGGCACTCTGATTGGGGGTTGCAAACAAATAAACTATTCTGTGACTCCACAGCTTTGCAGAATATAGTTTCCACAGCTAGATTGATAGATGCCTACAGAAGTCATCACCCCTTGGTAAGACATACATATTTTAGGGGCCCCTTAAAAACCCATATAGACTTTGTTTTTATATCCTCAGTTTGGAAAGTAATGAACACTGCAACTCAAGTTAATGAATATTCTGATCATGTTTCCATTAATACCAATTTTACTTTGGATGATACCCCACACTGCAAAAAAAAATGGCTGTAGACTCAATGAGTCCCTTCTGGATAATACAGTTGTTAAGAAAATGTGGAGGCATAAATGGTCTGCCAGGGTCTCAGTCTGGGAATGTTATGAGATGCCCTCGGAATGGTGGGAAGACACAAAAACTTCATGGCAAACTCTTTTTCAGGATAGAGCCCAATACACTGCAAACAGAGACTATTTGCAGTATCTACAGTTGAGGAATCAGTTGCAGTACTTAATATCACAGGCTGAGCTTACTGGTTTTGACTATGGCTCTCAGATTAGAAATATAAAAACACAATATGATAGAGCCAAGTCACTTAACCAGTAACTTCAGTTTGGCACTCAGGTAAACAAGCATTTGTCAATGTTGAATGTTTGCTTGCTGATATTAGCATTGGAAATGCAGGAGTTAGAGGGATGCAGAATAGGAATGGCAGTGAAGTATTGAACTTCATGCCAACCCCACCTCCACCCTGCAGAGATGGACAGGCATTGGGGTATGCATTTTGGTCGTCACCCATAACGTTCATGCCATTTCACTTCACCCTATCCTGTGGACACCGACATGTTTTGAGGTGTGCCTTGGGGTGTTCAGCTGCACAGTCACTACCATTCCATAAGGACATACGCTGAAATGTGTGGAGTATAGGAGAACGAGGCAAGCTGTGGGGCTGAAGAGTTCAATTCACACCTCGATGCCTGTCACTGGCTGAAGGGTGGTGGGGTGGGGTGGAATGGCGTGAGCATTATTGTCAGCAATCCAAAGGCACACCTCTGATGCCTGTCAGTCTGTACAGGGTGGAATGTCATGGTTAGACACCGTAACACCCCAAGAGTTTGTTGGCATTTACACTACAAATTTTCAACATGGCCTTTTTGTGACCCCCACCTCATGAAAGCATTTGGGACCTCTTGTCATGGACAGTGGCACTGTGAATTTGCCAATGTGTCCCGAACTTTGAGTTCCCACAGTGACTGTGCCATTCTGCGCCAGATGTACGAAAACACAGATCGGGCAGGATGTGAAGAATGGCAGCTGTACCATTCATGGGGAGCTGTAAAGAGATGGTAATGTTGAAAATCTGTAGTGAAAATATGAAAAATACTTATGTGGAAACTGTACAGCACATGTGCATAACATAGTCATTTAGTGGAATTTTTTCATCAAATTTTCAACATAGACATTTTGTGACCTCTGCTCATGAACAATGTCACTATGATTTTCCTAATCTGTCCCAAACATTGATTTCCAACATATATCATGCTATTCTGCGCCAGATGTGTAAATGCATTTTTGGGCAGGATATGAAAAATGACAGCTGTACTGTTCATAAGGAGGTGTAAAAAAATGCCAATGTTGAAAATCTGGAGTGAAAATATTACAAATGCATGTAATGACAAGGGTGCATGAAAACTGCGCAACATACACTCATAACACAGTCATTTCATGGGCTTTTGTCACTAAATTTTCAACATAGGCATTTTGGCACCTCTGCTCATGAGCACTATCACTGTGATTTTTTTTTAATCTGTCCCGAACACTGACTTCCCACAGCGACCACGCTATTCTGCGCTGGAAGTGCAAAAACACATTTCAGCCAGGATGTGAAAAATGACAGCTGTACTATTCTTAAGGAGGTGTGTAAAAATGTCAATGTTTAAAATCTGGGATGAAAATATTACAAATTTGCGAAGTTATGAGTATGTATGGAAACTGTGCAACGCATGCTCATAACACTGTCATTTTATGGACTTTTGCCACCAAATTTGCAACTCAGGCATTTTAGGACCTCTGCTCATGAACAGTGTCACTGTACTTTTCTTAATGTGTCCTGAACACTGATTTCCCACAGTGACCGCAGTATTCTGTGCCGATAGTATGAAATCACATTTCGGTCATGGTGTGAAAAATGACAGCTATACTGTTCATAAGGAGGTGTGGAAAAATGGCAATGTTGAAAATCTGGAGTTAAAATACTGCAAATTCGCAACGTTACAAGAGTGTATAGCAACTGCGCTATGCATGCTCATAAAACAGTCATTTCTTGGATTTTTTTCCACCAAATTTGCAACATAGACTTTTTGAGAGCCCCCCCCCATTAACAGTGGCACTGTTGTTTTGTTAATTGGTCCTGACAGGTGATTCCACACAGCGACCGCAAAATCACCTTTCTAGGCTGAATAACACCATGAGAGTGTAAGAATTCATGAGGAGGAGTCCCAAAAATCCCATGTTGAAATTTGGTGCCAAAATTCAAATAAATGACTGAGATATGCAGCAAAGTTGAAAAACCCCTATCTATCCCATTCTACAGCTTACTGGCATTTCCTCTGTTCGCGGTCAGCTTTGAAGAGTGCAGACATGTTCCTGGTCCACCGAAGATCATTGCACTGGTCTCCGGAGGTAAGTATGGGGTGAGAGGTGGTGTGGGGAGGCAGGGTGTGCAGAGGGTGGGCGCGGGTTGGGGGCAGTGACACCAGACTTGATGTGGGACCATTTTCTGGTTTTCAGGGTAAAAAAAAATACTTTGCAGGACAGTTTTATACTTTTACAGGAGAATTTAGCATGCTGGGGTGGGCTCCCAGCATGCCACCTGACTGTTTCTTTTGGGGGGGGCTGTAGCCGACAGGGAATTGGGTACCTACATCAGCATATATGGGGAGGTGGCGCAAGAGTCGAGGGGTATTGGGCATCCCCTCGGAAGAAAGCAACAGTTTGTTTTGGAGGGACATTATGCTGATGGGGAGTGGGCTCCTCCTTGGAAAATTTAACTTGGGCAGGGATGGGAGTGAAGCCGACGGAGATTGGTGCACCCGTTGGCAAGCAAAGAAATTGTTTTCGGGGGGGTGCATAATGCCGATGGGGATTGGGCACCCCCTCGGCACACAACAAATTGGGGTGAGGTGGCAGCAATCTGCCACCATGTTAAATTTATTGGTCAACTTTGGGAGGTACTGCCCTGCAATGACGGGTCGCTCCCTCATTGAAGCAGAATGGCTGGTGATGCAATGACGAGGTGGCCCCTCATTGCAGTGGTGAAAACATTTGTACTTGGTGCACTTTTGGAGATCAGTGTCATCAGCACACTGTACCTCCTTTGGGCCACCAGTGCCAAGTCCTCAAATGCAATGCATCTGTTGGCTGCGAGTGTGCCACACCTCCACAACCCACTTCTCTCCTAAGCTGCCACATAATGTTTCTTGCGCATGCGCACAAGCAAACTTAAAAAGGTGTCATTAGACCCCTTTAAAGAGTACAAAGCCATGGTAGATAACAGGGTGATTTCAGACCTTAAAACAGGAACTGGGGACATAGTTTCTGCCCCAGGAGACATACTGAAGGAGGTAGAGCAATATGTGGAATTACAGTTTGGTACTAACCCTCAAATTACAGAGGCCCCGGAGTACTTAAATTCCTTTAATTTGCCACGGTTATCTACTTTGGATTCATCGGCATTAACCAAAGAAATAACATCAGAGGAGATGGAATATGCTATTAATCATTTAAAATCAGACACTACCCCTGGCTTGGACTTCATGGGAGCAGGGCTATATAAAACTTTGAGTACACAGATGATTCCAGCATTAGTAATACTTTACAACTATATGTTGTCTACTGCGGAATATGCTGCATCTATGAAAGAAGCAGTATTAGTTTTACTTTTTAAAAAAGGGTGTTGGTCTGATATTGGTAATTGGAGACCATTAAGTCTCCTTGACACTGACTTTAAAATCCTGAGCAAAATCCTACTGGCAAAATTGGCAAGAATTTCTAATCTTTTGATTAGCACCCCTCAGACCTGTGCTGCACCAGCCAGGAAACAGCACCATAATCTAATTGTCCTTAGAAAACTATTATCTAAAGGAGAACAGGGTAGCTTACAAGGTTATGTGCTTGACCTAGATCAGGAGAAGACCTTTGACAGGCTTGCACATGGGTTCTTGTTTCAGCACTTTTGGCCTTTGTTAGTCCAGAAGTATTTATTAATTTGATTAAAAGTATGTATAGAAATGCAGTAATCATCCCCAATATTAATGGCTGGTAAGGGAAATGCATTACACTCTGTGGGGGGGGGGGCATCAGGGCTGCCCTCTGAGCCCATTGCTTTACACCTTTGGGATATACATTTTAGTTAGGACAATTTTATTGTCACAAAAATTAAAGGGTCTCTCCCCTATTTCTGGAATGGACCCATCAAAATTCTAGCTTACACAGATGACCTAGTTGTGGTTTTGGCACCAGACTCTTGTGAAACCACTCTGATATTTTGCAATAGTCATTTCAAGGTCTAGCATTACTTTTAATAAGAGCAATGGAGTAGTTTTGGGCACAACACCCTTTCCCCAGACAGGTGCTATCTCTGGTATCCAGATTTCCCAAAACTCTATTTTACAATAGGAGTTGAGTTTGGTCCTGGTGATCCTGCCTTAGTTAATTGGGAGAAGTGTATGACATGTGCAAATAGGATAGTGGCTGAGTGGAAGGGGCAACTTATTTCTAAGAAAAAATGGGTAATTTTGATTAAGTCCCTATTAATGCCTATTTTTATATAGTTATGTTATGTCCCCACCCCCAGATTAGTCACTAGCATATTTAGTGTCTTCTTTCAGGCATTGTGGGGTTCTTGGTTGAACCCTTTTAAATGTGAATTTATTTATAGGAGCATTTCTGAAGGATGGATCAATATGATACACCCGGTGGCATTCTTTTACACCAGTTTTGCCTGCTATAATTTTGGGATCACCCAAAAAACAGGAAAGGAGCTCTGGAAACCCTTGGTAGAACAATGTTTGGATCCATGCCTCCCTGTCTGGAGACATGGGAAACAAAGGCTTCTTAACAAACTGGGTTCAGTTCTTCATTATGGTATGGACTGCATAAAGGCCATTATGAAACAGGGACTGACACCTACACAGTTTCTAACTCTTGACAAGAAAGAGATTTATATGACTATTTTACAATCTGAATGTCAGGCTGAGGCTTCCTTCCCACTTTGTCCCACCACACAAATAGTTGAGTACCTAGAGGCCAGTGGGGCACAAGACCCAACAAGGCAGCATGGGTTCACGGTGGGAAGGTCATGTCAGATGAATCTAATTGATTTCTTTGACTGGGTGACCAAAGTAGTAGACCAGAGAGGGGCTATGGACATGGCCTACCTAAACTTTAGCAAGGCATTTGACAAAGTCCCACGCAAAATATTAATAGTCAAATTAACCAGCCTGGGAGTGGGTCCCAGGGTGGTAGCCTACATAAAACATTGGCTGGACAACAGGACACAGAAAGTAATTGTAAATGGAGTCCACTCTGAAGAAATAGGGGTAAACAGTGGGGTACCACAGGGTTCAGTACTGGGTCCAGTCCTTTGTAATGTCTTTATAAGTGACATTGCAGAGGGACTGGAAGGAAAAGTATGCCTCTTTGCAGTTGACACAAAGATCTGCAACAGGGTTGATACACAAGGAGGTGTGGAAAGGATGAGAAGGGACTTGGCAATGTTGGAGGAATGGTCAGAAGTATGGCAGCTTGGACTCAATGCAAAGAAGTGCAAAATAATGCACCTGGGAAACCATAACCCAGGGGAAGATTACACAATGGGGGGTGAGGTAGTAACAACAACACAAATGGCAACGGACCTGGGGGTAATCATATCAGATGACCTTAAGGTTGGCAAGCAATGTGAGATGGTGGCAGAGAGGGCTGGGGGGATACTGGGATGTATAGGGAGAGACATCAGCAGCAGAAAACAGGAAGTTGTTATCCCGCGTACAGAAAGTTGGTGAGACCCCATCTGGAGTACTGCATCCAGTTCTGGAGATCCCATCTCTGCAAGGACATAGACAGGATGGAGGTAGTTCAGAGGAGGGCAACTAAAATGGTGCAGTGTCTGCAAGAGAAGCCATATGAGGAGAGACTAAAGGAGCTTAATATGTATACCCTTGAGGAAAAAAGTGAGGAGAGGACATGATAGAAATGTTTAAGTACCTCAGTGGCATCAACAGTCCAATAGGGTAGCATCTTTCAGAAAAAGAGATATGCAAGAACAAGGGGACATAATTTGAAGATAGAGGGGGGACGGCTCAGGGGCAATGTGAGGAAGTATTTTTTCACAGAGAGGGTGGTGGATGCATGGAACAGCCTTCCTGAGGAGGTTGTGGGGTCTAAAACTGTGGGAGAATTCAAGAATGCATGGGACAGACATAAGGCAATTTTTGTGAGTGGTAGGAAGAAATAGGCTGTTGGTTAAATAGGATCTGCAGCTTATCCTCTAGGTAGGGAAATGTGCAGACTAGGTTGGCCAAGCTGTCCTTATCTGCTGTCAAAGTCTATGTTTCTATGTTTCAAATGACTGCAGTCCTTCAACCATTGTCTAATCCCAGGATACCATTTTATATATGGGATTGTATCTGGTTGGGGAATTATGGCAGACTGAGTGTAAGTAATAATAATAAGCACAGTTAACTGATAGATACTGCCCCAGGGATTCTTGTGTTTGCATATTAGAAACACAACAACATCTCTTTTTAAACTGTACATATGTACAGTCATGTTGGTCCTTAATAGCCAAAAAACGTGAGGAGCCTTTATTTCTTTCCCTTTCTTATGGTACCCTCTTATATGTTCTTAGTATGGGGACCCGGGATAAATATCATTGAGATACACCATATATAGTGTTTGTTATATTAAGATATTTCATTTGGCAGACAAGATGTCTATGGGTTCTGCAGCAAAAATTGGTGTCCCCCAAAGAAACTTTGTGCAAGGTTCAGAAAGCATTGCATGGTATAATGCTAAAGGACACATAATTTCTTACAAATGAAAGAGTAGCATGCCTTTGGGTAAACTGCAAGAAATGGATCATATGAATAAGCTTGCACTGTATATGTGTAATTATATGTGAATAGGTATTGGTCGGGATTATAAGAGTATAGTACTGTATGTTATGAGGGTTACATTTTTTTTTGTTATGCATTTCTGGATCATATTGTTTGTTTAATTTTTATTATAAAGCACTGTATTATGTATTCTTTATGTTTCGTTTTCTGATTGGAGTTTGAGTGATTGTATATACTGTCTTGTTATTGTATTGAAGCCCTCCTTTTAATAAAAATTCCCCTACTCTTTTCAAGAAGTGCCATGGGATTTTTAACATCCATCTGAACAGGGACCTCAGTTTTAATGTTGCATCTGAAAGACGGTGCCTCAGGAGTGTAGCACCCCTCTCATGCTGCACTACAGTGTCAGTATTGGTATTTAACCCAAGTGCCTGGTGTGGGGATAGAACCCACAGCCTTCTGATCTCCCAGCCTCAGAGGTGAGTGTGCTACCTGCTGAGCCACTGACACTGATAGAAAGGTCTTAATGACTAGTACAACATTAAGCCCATGAGAAACAAGAACTGAAAATGGTCCATTCCTATAAGAAAAAAAAAATGACAAGGAAATACATAAATTGCTTTTCTGGAAGAATGGAAGCGCAGGGCTCAGAGGGCCCTGTGCTTCTACACCCACATACACTTATGGATAAATGGAGGCATGGAAGTGCTGGGCCTAGACAGCCCTGTACCTGTGTGAATGATAATACAATTCTACTAGCTCAAAAAGTAAGGAAATCCATTGTAAAAAAAGTCACTAATGTACCAGTTAGGGTTAAACTGACAAAAGTAGGGAAACGTGGTGTTAGGGTTTCCCTAAAACCCAACCCCCTACCCTATAAGCAGCAAAAAGAAAAACCTTTATGGTTTTGGCTGTCCTGAGTCTTAGCAAATCAAGTCTTATCAGCCATAATGCTCACTCATTCTCATGTAGTCTGCACCTCTGAGCTTCTTTACTGATGGAATGATGGGAGCATTAGGATTGATAACCCCAAGGAAGACCCCAGGTTTGATTAGCCAAAACTGTAAAGTTTCTTCTTTTTGCTGCTTATAGGGTGGGGTGGGGTGTTAGGGAAACTTTAACTAAGATATAAAGCAATCAGTCATAGAGGGTCTCAGGCAGCTACTGTAGTAATGTCTGTGAGGGCAGAGTTTTCTGTACATGACCGAAACTGACATGAGTTTGCTTGAAATATGCCACCCCTTCACTGAAGTTGTCTCTTTGAGGCTGACATGGGAAAAAAACAGAACTACTCTTTCTTATGTAAGACACCTACTGTCTCACATATATGTTATTTAAACTAGAAAACACCACAGTAGACATATATATTCATTTTGAAACACTATTTTTTATTGCACTGCCATTGATAAAAGCAGTGTAAGCAAACATTTTCACAATTATATTTGCCATTGATCTTTAAGAGAACATTCTATGAGCTACTTATTTGTAAAAGTTCTATAATTGTTAGCTGTTTGTAAAGGTGGAGACTTACCTGTGAAAGCATAAATACTTGCTGGTGTGGGATTAGTTATTAACAGAAACAGTAGCAAAATCAGCCTGCAGTGTTTCTGACTGTGCTCCTCCTCTCATCCTCTGTCTCTGTACTAAGCCTAGTGCCAACTGATCTAGTATCAGCTCACTGCATGCCTCTCTGTGTGCTCACATAAGAAGCTTAAGAAGAACAAACATTGTCAGTGACAAGAAAACAAATCTGACTTCTGCTACGTCATTTGGGATCCGATTCTCAAAACGGCACAAAGCACAATGCAAAACTTTGCACTGCGCTTCGAGTTTGCCCAGGTGTCTAAGGTTACTATTCTCAGCCGGATAGTACATCTGCACTATTAAACTGAAACTAGGGCCAGGTCAAGTCAACGCTAACCTCATTAGAATAGCGCTAACCCCATTAGTGCCACTCTGAAATGGAGCCAGGAGTACAGCTCCACAACAAATAGTGCAGGTGCACTATTTACTATGCACAAAAGCAGCCATGTAAATGAGCACATTGGGCATACAAGCCACTATATGGCCATTTGCATGACCATTATTGGCCCATTTGCATAGGCTGCATGGAGTTTAGCACACACCCCCAGCCCCCGCCCAATACACTGCTCCAGTCCCTGGTGTCTAGTGGTCCCTCCCCCCACCTGATGCTCTGTCTAATGAAAAAAATAATGTTTCCTAGGTGTTCAGTGGTCCCTCTCCTCATCTGATTCCATGCCTGATGTGAAGATAACATTTCACCGGTGTCCAGTGGTTCCTCCCCATCTGATTCCTCTGCCAATAATGGTGCAAGCCCTTCACAGGTAGAATACCCCCCACCCTGCAATCACTGGCCCACCACTGATGTGTGAGATTATCTGGTGCAAAGTATTGCCCACCCCGAACACACAGCTTCGGTCCCATTCCCCCATCCTCAGCCCTTCCCTCATTGGTATTCAATGCCACCCTGCTGATTTCTGGCCTGATGTGATGAAATAAACATTCCTTGGTGTCTGGGGGTTCACCCCACAGATCACCAGCCCAATTTTATGAAATAAACTTTCCCTGGTGTCCAGTGGTCCCTTCCCATAACCCCCACCCTTGCCCAATATTTCAATACTGATTCCCTCTTGTCCAGTGGTCCACCCATCCTGGTCCCATGTGTACTAATGTGAAACCTTTCCCTGGTGTCTAGAGGACCCCTCTCTTTATCCCAGATCCCCTGTATACTAATGTACAGCTGTTCCTTGGTGTCTAGTGGACCCACCCCCCACTCCAGCAGGTAGTGTCCCACCACCTCACTCCACCCATCCCAACCAGAGCTGGTGACAGGCACAGCCCTCTTCACTTCACCATGGAAGACCATCCACTAAGCTGTCAATGAGCGCATACTGTTAAGTACAACATTACCCTTCTTCTCATTCCAACTGTCATTTCAGTTTAGTCCCCCTATAACTGCTGTTTTTTAATTCCATCTTTGCTCAGCTCCAGATTTCTCTTCCTTGCCCTATTTTCTTTAATAAGAATGCATTTTTCTAAATTTTCTGTTACAATTGTATTTGCTGCCAACTTATTTCCTTTTCTTATTTTTAGCTCCTTTATCTTTTTTAATTTTTCATCTTCTATCCTTTTTTCAGACTGACCTTTTCTGTTGACACTGGTTAACCTTGTAAAAAGAAGAATTTGCTTTAAATACTGAATATTTATATAACTTATATGAGTTTCCAGTGGTCCTATTAGGAAGATTCAAACAGATGCTCTTCCCTGTCTTTTGTTCTTTTTTGTATATGTTCTTTTTCAACATGGTGAAGAAACTTCACAATATTGGGGGCTTGTATGTATATACATTTTTTACATGTACATGTATCATTTTAACTGTATTTTAAATTGGGTGCAGGTCAGTTTTACTCCAGACCTATCCCCTGATGAAGATCCTGATGTGGATTGAGGTGCTGGGGCTTTGGGTATTTGCCGGGACTACTGATGGTATCACAACAAATTAGTTAATGCACTTTCTCTGAGTTTTCTGACTCTTTGAATCTATAAGTGCAGTCACTGTTTGTGTCTTGTAGACTAGTAGCCATACTCTCCACCACATCCTGTCTCACTGGAGCATGCCACTTTTGCTGTCCATTTGTATCCAAGCCATTTTCATGGCAGCAACCAGGAGTACCAGCTGGTGCTCAGGAAGGAAGGATTCATTGGTTCCACAGGTACCTGATGCAATTGTATTGAACACCTCCTGAAAATAATAACACTTTGTTGAACAGAACTAGCATTATGAATCTGAGTGCTACATATACTGTATCTTGCCAGTGAATAGCAGCTCAGAGGAGAATTCTGACTGCATGGAAGACCTGAAGGATCTTAACAGACACAGGGAATTGAGACACACCATATTTGTGGAAGGTGATTCAGAACCAGGGGACACCAGGCTCACAGAGCTCTTCATAAAACTGGAGAGGCAGAGGATAGTGGAGTTGAATTACTGTTATAGTAAAATAACTGCAGATCAATGCCTGGACCTTGGTATTTCACAGAAAAGGTTATGTATGGACAAAATTCCCTCATCTGGTTTCAATGACAATAAGCTCAAAAAGGATTAGGAGACAGATATCAGAATGGTATCAGAATGTACAAATGACTTTATACTTGCTTTAATCAAATGGGACACTAAACTACAAAACACAGCCAATATTTAAATCAAGATCATTCAAAATCACATTGCACCTTTTAAAAGCAAACAGGATTTTAAATCCCACAGTAAAGCACACTTCCAAAAGATCAATAAACATGACACTGATTACATTGCTAGAAAAGGAAGAAGCTCGCTAGAGACACTGCTGATTTTGAAAAAGAAGAGATCTTTGTATGGGACAGGAGGCAGTGACCCCATAACAGAGGACGTTCTTGTTCAAGAGGCAGACAGTATAACAAGAATAATAAGAATAAATAACCCCACAAGACTGTTAAAGGAAAATGATGGATAAGCTCATTCTACTCACTGAAGTGTTCAGTGCCCCATTAGTTGGCTAGTCACTGGAATGTGACAGTGGCTCAGTATGTAGCACACTCGCCTCTGAGGCTGGGAGATCAGAGGGCTGTGGGTTCAGTTCCTTTATCTGGCACTTGGGTTAATATCCCATACTGACACTGTAGTGCAGCATGAGAGGGGTGCTGCACTTCTGAGGTGCTGTCTTTCGGATGAGATGTTAAACTGAGGTCCCATCTGCCTGGATTGGTGGTACTTGAGGTGGATGTTAAAGATCCCATGGCACTTATCGAAAAGAGTAGGGGTAACTTTATTAGAATATACACATTCAAACAATACACATTAACATATGAAAAACAAGGCAAGAAACAGCAAACTCCAACAATCCTGAAAAAGTAGGAAAAGACAAAAACAAAAACAATTTACCACATATCCCCATACTTGCATATTCCTATTCCACAGTTTAACAAATCAAGCACAAAGGACTGGTTTTTCAAAAAGAAATAAAAGAATTGAAAAGAAAAGCACGAGCCATACTAGACCTTATACATAATTATATACACCCTTCACCTAAAAAAACACTCTGAAAACTATATACAATTCACTTAATATATATTATTATTTTTTCCTCCTCATTTATATTTAATAAAGTGCAGAAATCCCTCCACCAAAATCGTACTTTGCCAGAGTTATATAATTGACATTCTTCAGTATAAATTCTGTTCATCGTTGGTAACATAAACTCTAAACCCTCCAAAGAGGGACGTTTCTGATATAACACCCATTGGCATCTAGTTTGCCATAAGCAAGCATAGACTAACCAAGAATAAGCGTAAAGTGTTTTCTCAAATCTACTCAGGTGAGGGAAAATTCCCAATCACCAAGATATCATAGTTGATCTTAGCCAACCAAGGAAAGTCCCAAACCTGAGCCAAAAAGCACCATAATTTAGTGGGAAAAGAGCATTGCAGAAAAAAGTGCTCCATCGTCTCTTCTAGATTTATGCATTCTGGATAGGGACAAAATCTTTCCTCAATAGCTTTATGTTTGGCCGTACCACTCACGTTTAATTTTCCATACATTATAAGCCATAAATTTTCCCACATATAAGGTGGAAGTCTCCTATTATTAAGTTGCTCTAACACGTTTCTTGTGTTATCACTTGAGCAATTTTTAAAATTTGGCTCTAAATGAAAAAATTGTACCATAATTTCATCATACAGACTTTTGGACGAACATCTTAATATCAAATCTTTAGACACTTTCCACTTATATAGTTTTTGGGCCGCTGGTTTAAAATACCCCGGTACCCTCAATTTCAGAGACCATTTAGGTGCCTGAGGACCCCACCTACTAAGATATAACTTAAACAGATTCTTGAAGCTAAACAATCTACCTCTGTAGAAGAACCAAGCCCTTTTAAAGAAAAAGAAAAATAAAGGGTAAAACAAAACACCACTGGGTCCACCATCCCTAAACCCCTTGTTTTCTATTTAAATAAGTACAACCTCTCTTTACCGGGTTCAAGCTATTTCCCCATAGTAACTGAAAGCAGATGCTATATAGTTTTGTTTGAATTGCAAGAATGCTGGAAAATAACCGCCATGTACTATATTCTTGGTAAAATAAATTGCTTTAGGATCTGGATTCGTTTCATTTCAAAACTTAAACCTTTTCCAAAGTAACACTTTCTGTGCTATAGAGTCTAGAACCCCTGACCAATTAACAATGGACAGTTCTGATTTGAAAACACTACCCTAGTATTTTTAAAGGTTTTAGTGAAAACTCTACAGACTTAAAGAAAAATAATTCTCTCTGATAATTGCCTAACAATAACCTTTGATTTATGAACATTTAATTTGGCATTGGCAACACTTGCATAAGCAGAAAAGATTGAGAAAAAAGCTGAGAATTCCATATGGTTGGAAAAAAAAAAGCAAATATCATCTGCATATGCTTGGATGACACAGGGACTTGGTACCCCTGGCACCATTATTCCCTACCACAAGGGGGGGGTGCAGACCCCCCTTATCAAGGGTTCTAACGAAAATTTATACAAAAGAGGGCTTAATGGACATCCCTGCCAAACTCCACACTTAATGTAAAATCCCTCCCCCAAACCTCCATTTAAGGCGGGAAGACTTTTGCATTGTTATATAAACCTCGCAGTAGTGTTATAATATTCTGAGGAATACCAAACCAGTCCAGAGTAGCAAATAAAAAACCCTGATCCACCCTATCAAATGCTTTCTCCAGGTCTAAAGACACAATCACCCCTGATCGTCCCTCAATCTGGACTTGTTCAATAATATCTCTGATTAAACATAAAACTGAATGAATTCTTCTGTTCGGAATCCCACAATGCTGAATAGGCAGGAACAACTCCTCTGCCACCCCTTTCAGTCTATTATTTATCAAAGTAACCAAAATTTTGTAATCTGAGTTTAACAGAGTTAAAGGCCTCCAATTTTTGAAATCCCCTCTATCACCTGCTTTAAAAATGTATATCTGACGTCCTTCTGAAAATGAGTTCAACACTACCCCTCCAGTAAGGAAAAAATTAAACACCAAAACAAGACATTCCACTATTTCAGTCTGAAAAACCTTATAAAAACCGTTTGACAACCCATCCAGTCCCGGAGCCACATTCAGTTTTAGTGAATTAATGACATCCTGGATTTCAGCTTTTGAAAAAGGCTGTTCTAATGTACCCCCACCTACCTTGTCTCTTTTATCCCCTAAAACTCTACCGAGAAATTGGCTGATCTGAAGAGACGATGGAGTAACTTTAGGCTCTAAATCCTTAAAATGCTGCTTAATAATTTCCCCTAGTGCACTGGTAGAACACACTTTAGTGTCTCCTTGATATAAGAATTCCAATGCTCCCTGATCCTTAGTCGTTTTGCATAACTCAAATGGGTCCCCAAAAACAGACTTTTTTAAATGATTCTGGACTAGAGCTTGAAGCGTTTTTGCTCTATCATACTGTAGATTCCTCATTTGACCTTTAATTTCAGTTATTTGATCAGAAAAATTACCTCTAGAGGAATTAGCCCATGTCAAAACTTTTTGAAGCTGTTTTCTAAGTTTAAGATATTCAAAGAAAGCTGCGTTCTTCTTCCGGATCCCATGTTTTTTAAACCAACATATACAATCGTTTTTTGTTTCTTGCCACCATATCCCTATATCCTGATACAAAAAGACCACTGACAACCTAGCTTCCAGAATACAACGAATGGAATTGATTACCACAATCTCATATAAAATCAAGGCATTTAATTTCCACATAGTTCTATGTTTGAAAAAACTCTGATAAGCACCAACCTTAATAACTACCAAAGCATGATCCGAGAATTCCATAGGAATAATCTGTGGACTATGTATCTGGATTCTTTTAGAAGTAAACAAATAATCAATCAAAAACTTTTCCCTTTGTAAAAAGTACCTGTTAAGCTACACTCCTAGTAGTAATACAATTTACTAAATCCATACGTTTTATAATATTAGCTAGACATACAGAGTCACAATAAATTTTCTTTCCAGAAACCAGCCTATCTACACCATTGTTCCCCCTTAAATTACAATTAAAGTCCCCCCCCAGAAAACCGGGATTGTTGTAATCAAAAATGGCCGAACATCAGTGAAACACTTAACTCTACCCGCTTTAGATTGAGGCCCATAAATATTAATCAATCTAATTCTACTCTCATACCAGCACCCTTCTATAATTAATATTCTACCCGGACAGACCTCAATTAACTTGTAGTTTAAAATTAAAAGAGTTAAAAAGAATCCCCACCCCATCAGCCCTCTCCTCCCCAAAGGACCAAAAAGAAGGTCCCCACGGCCAATCTTTAGCAAAAGTAAAAACTTGATTGCTAGCAAACATCCACGTTTCCTGTAAAAAACAAATAGAAATTAGTAAATCAAATATCAATTGGAAAACCGCTTGTCTTTTCTGAGATTTCAGAAGACTATGGGTATTGAAGGTAGCCCACGTAAAATCCATCCGACTAGCCTAACAAAAAACCAGACCCACTACTATACATTCATTTTTTCCTTCTCTTCTTTTTTTTCCCTTTATAATCATCCTTCTGTACTCTCCCACCCTCCTGTACAGAAACTTGGGAATCAGTATCTGCCATATCCATTTCTGAATCACCCCATGACAGCTCCATAAAAGGATTTTTCGATTCAATACTGTCTGGTTCCAGAGGCAAAGATTTTTGGATGTTCTACTGGACCTCCTTAATGATAAAGGGCAACGGAGTTGTAATCCATTACCACTTGGCCTACTCTTTTCCTCTTGATTATCATCATAACATACGGTTGAAGTAAATTTGGAACTACCTTTCCTATATTCTGCTTATGATCCACAGTATCCACCTCACTACTTCTTCCTTCGACTTAATTACATTCTGGGATAACCAGGTTTTGACCTCCGGGTCACCTCATGCTGAGACACACCAGCCTCTTGTGCTTGTTGAATCAGTAAATCAGAATCTCCACAAGGCAGTTTATTTTGGGCACTAGGGACAATCTTTGAAAGCATGATTCAGCTCTTCACATAAATCACATTTTAAAGCATTTGAACAAAACAAAGTGACATGGCCTACTTCACCACAATTGTCACACTTAGGCTGATCACAAGCACTAGATAAATGTGTTCTAGACCCACACCTGTAGCAGGCCCTGGGCTGACCACTATAGAAACAGACCCCCCTATCTCTCCCCAACAAAAATTAGTTAGGGATGTGTTCTACACCTGCCGCTGATTGCCTCAGTTTAACCTTAAACTTCCAGCCCCCCATCCAAAATAATTCTGAATCTAATATTGGATCGGGTTCACTCAACACTTCGCATTTCTGGGATAGCCAAAACTTTATATCTTCTACATGAACCCCTCATTCCTAAACATGACTGTCACAAACTTAATTAAAGGTTTAGATAATGGAATAACAAAAAGGTGTCCATAAAGGGAAAATTTTACCTGGTTATATCTTTCCCAAAAGAGGTCCAGTAAGGCTGGGGAGCAGGAAGCTGATATCATAGTTATCCTCCCTGAAATGTGAATAATAAAAGAAACATCTCTGGGGAAAACTTTAAGGAATCTTTAATCAAAGTTCGACCAACATAAAACCTATTTGGTTTTTCTTTTAAACCCCTTTTATATCTAATTCTGACAGCATTTCTCCTTGGGGCAGCTTCTCTCTTACTTTGACTAAATAAGCTAGACAATAGGGGTTTTTCAGGCTTAGCTCCATACCCCTCTACATGCTCAGAAATATCAGGATTAGGCCTCACTACATTAACACCAGGCACAGTATCATTTTGATGCACAACCTCAGAATAAAGCTTCTCTTTCTGTAAAGCGACTTTATTAACACAAGCATGAGACCCATCTCCCCAGTTTCCATCCTGGAGTAGCAGACTGCAAACCCCAGGAATCATTCCAAGCAGAGCCTGGAGTCCAAACCCCATGATCCATCTGTTTCCACCCTGCTGCTGATAAGGCCGCCTGTGGGGTCCAAGATTTATCATGTTCACCCATTAAATCAGAAGTCTCAGAAAAAATAGTCTTAGGAAAATCCAAGTCCCTTGATTGAGGCCCCAGCAATGATTTCTTTTCAGGCTGGGGTTTAAAACAAAACTCAGTCACTCCTTCTTGCACTCCACAGTGTTTTTGATATATTACTGGGGACGTTTTGGAATCTTGAACCACCTTAGGGTTAAATACAAAGCCTGAATCCTTAAAGATAGGGATAGTAGGGAAAGCAAAATTCTTCTGCTTAGTACTTACAGGCCGCGAGAGAATAGCAGTAGTTCCCTTGCCCCTCGCTCCTGTCTCTTGCAACTCGTTTGCTGAATATCCCTCTCTCCATTTCTATCATGTGTCTCCGATTGCCAGTCGACTTCCCAGACTCTTGCTGCTCCTCCTGTAACTTTTCTTTAGCCATCACCGCTAAGCTCTGTATCTGCGCTCCGCGCACCTTCACTTCCACATTGCCGGCTTCCCGACCCACCTCTGATGCGGTTTTAAAGGAACAGCGATCCTCTTACCTGCTCACCCGTCGATAGGGATCCTCCGCTGCAGCAGCCTTCAAGGAACTCCCCAGGCAGTTGAAATCAGCTAACTCCACCGCTACCTTTTGCCGAGAACACTCACATACATCAGAACAAATACACAAATCTGCTTTTTGCGATAATTTTCCGTCTTGCTCCATCTCCTCAGTGCCTACCAGTGCCCTTCCCAACTCCTCCACCGACTGAGCCATGGCTAACTCAGTCACTGCTCACCAACACCCATACTCCCCCCACAGGCTACTGAGACTCAGCAGCAGTAGGGGAATTTCCCTGGTGTCCTAGCCAAATTTCCCTCATTCACTAAAAAAATACCACCCACCAACAGCTTAATCTGGTTCAAGGTCAGTTGGAATTCATCTGTATCCCCCTCCCCCGGGTTGTGCCTGAAAATAGGCAGGATTTGTCTAGTGCACTTACACGGTCAACAAAAACTAACAATAAATAAATAAAATGTATTTTGTTTCAGGCAATCCCAGTTTGAGTGATTTTTTTTTCTGTTTTAGGAAGCAACACTCCCTTCTCCCTGTCCCCTCGCTCACCATTTCTCACTACTCAATTTCAGTCCCACAGTCCCCCACGTCTCCGGTTCATGCACACATTCCCCTGTAGACATTCATATGATCTTTTATCCAGTGGGTTACTGTAGTTCCCGATGCTGCATAAGCATCCATGGTGCGTTCATGCCCTTAAAGGTACAGTGCATCTGCAGTCATCAGCTGTAGTACAGAGTGTATTGCATTCTGTTATGTGCATTTTTATTGGTTGGAATATGTGTTCCTGCAGGAATTAAGCATAAATAAAGGTTCAAAGTTGCCCTCAATGTCTTTTGATGGCTGCATGTTGACAGTGTGCCCTGTGTGTGTGTTTTTGCAGTATATAAGTTCCATTTCTTATGATTCTGTATTGTGTTGTTATTGGCTTATAAACAGCATCACAGCAGTGAATATTAGTTATATGAAATACTGGCTGCAGCTAATATTTATTGTACATTTGATGTTACTATATATGTTAACAATGCCAACTTGTATGGTATTTGACTGCTCCAACACAATTGGCTGGTAACAGCCTGAGCAGAATGTCATGTTTCATAGAATTTCAGTGGAAAATGATCTGAAATATCAGTGGTTGTCCTTCCTTGGTTGGCCTGATCTGGATTTCTAGAATTTCATCCCCAAGCACCACCATGTTATCTGCTCTCAGACTGATTTCCACATTCCACCAGGACAGCTTCTGAAGAGTAAGTAGACATTATTTACT
Source organism: Neoceratodus forsteri (assembly GCA_016271365.2). NCBI lineage: Eukaryota > Metazoa > Chordata > Ceratodontiformes > Ceratodontidae > Neoceratodus > Neoceratodus forsteri. Next base: position 617,769,872 of record CM028129.1, on the reverse strand, counting down.
ATTTTAAATTCCTTGGGTGTACATATTCAATAATGCATAACAATATGTCAACCTGTGAGTCCCTGACATGGACCTGGTCTGCATGAAGTCCACAGTGTTTTGCCCCACCCCTATCAAATATTGCCATGTGGCACGGTGAGATATTTGGCTTCACAATTAATATCACACCAGGCTACCTGGTCAGGGATTTATGTGGGAGCACTATACACCTTGGCAGCAGATGACTGAATGGCCATCAGTGAGTAGTGGATGTGTGATAGCTAGACAGAGGTTTGTCAGCTTGAGCTTCCAAATGGCTGGTCCTGCTGCTAGTGTACATGATCGGACAGCACGGATGTAATGGTAGTCACATGGACCAGTGATTGTGTGTTCAGTGGGTGACACTGCACAGCAGTGACATATTGCTACACACTGTAACAGTTGATAGTAGGTGGAGGGGTCACCACACATAAGGGAGGACCTTCACTGTATGTTTGTGTTTTTCATCACTACCACTGCTATCAAAATGCTCATTGTTATAACTACTGCAAGTTGCCATTGCTGAATTATGGGCCACACAGTAATGTAATGTTAATATAGTTGTCCACCCTAGTCAAAACACTGTGGACTTCATGCAGACCAGGTCCATGTCAGGGACTCACACCCTAGACATCAAATAGTCAAAATCCATGGTACCCAGCTTAGTGAGAGGAGCCTTTCATCTCTGTTCTCTGTATGAGAACCACAGAACTTTCTTGACTTCTGTAGCTGCAGCTGGATATCATGCTGTGGGCTACAGTGACAGCACTGAGCCGCTCTTTCTTTGGTGTCTAATGGATTTCTGAAGTGTGTCTGCTTTCTTACTTGCTACAGACTTGCTTCAGGTAGTATCCCCCAGATCTGTATACACACAGGACCTTATACTGTATTACTGTATTTCATGTCTTATATTAAAGAGATATTAGACTTCATTTGTCAAAATATATTATCACCACTGATGATCCTGTCCCCTTACAATAACTTAGTTGTATCTGGTTTTCTAAATAGTTTGCTGCGGTTTCAAATGGAGATCATGATGGATTTCACACCCAATAGTATATGCTGTGTGACCTATTAATAGCTCAGCTCATAAACTGTACAGGAGATACATTTATCATACTCCTTAATAGTGCTGTGTGAAATTTAGAATTCAACTGGCTGAATTAGTGCAGAATGACCATTCTGCTTGTGGAATTTCTGCTGAAATTTTGCTGATTCTTCATAGAAATTCCATCTGCTTTGATCTGCAGAACAATATGTTGTGGAATAGCATTTTTTCTGTGGAAAATTGTTCTGCAAACATTTCTGCGGAAAATAATGAGATCTGTGGAACAATATTCTGTGGAACTGTTGCAGAAAGATGTATTCTGCATTCTTCAGCAGTGGAATTCTACCTTTCCATTTCCAGTAAAATTCAGAGGAATTTCAGAGGAATTTCAAAATTCTACTGAATTTCATTCTGCCGGAATTTGAAAATTCTGCACAGCACTGCCCTTTAATGTTACATAAATCCCCACAATTCCATTTAAACACTTCTGATTCGTGTTCCTAAACATATAATTCAAGCAACTGTGCATATATATATATTACAAGAATGCTGAAAGAAATCCCCTCTCAAAAAAAAAAAAAAACTGACTTATGAATCACTTTTTCCTTGTAGAGACAAAAGTTTATAATAAAAATCTTCAAACAGATTTCTTGTGCTTGCGTCAGTTAAAATTCAACCATATGCTTTTTACATACTTATTTAATTAATGTTTTAAATAATATACTTCTGCACATTATCATTGAATTCAAGCATGCAATAACACACGATGAGGTGTGGGTTATTGCTTGATAAGAGCATGCCCAGGAGCATTATAAGGCATGAGAGGCTTGCGCCAAGTGCCTTTTGTGTCTGGGCATGCTCTTATCAGGTGATAACCCACACGTCGGGGTATCCCGTGATAAGAGCACTGGGGAATGAGCTCCTACATAACAGTGACCCACTCCCTAGCGCATTTCAGGGATGGCTATGGGAGGGTAGGGTGGCCAGATGGGGAGGTGGGTGACTATAGCAACAGGATGTTGCTATATAATCACACGGGGGGGTAGGAGTAGACATGTATGGTGAGGGGTGTGAGGGGTGGTGTCACTGTGGGTTGTCAAGCTGACCCCATGGCATGGTGGGTGGGTTGCCGGTATCGGTCAGCAGGGTACTGGGCTTGGGTCCTGGTGCTGATGCATTTTTGTTGCACCTGGGCCAAACCTTTTTTTTGTTTTGTTTTCACCCCCTCGACATGCACCCCCCCTGGAGTTGAGAATCCTTTAATAGGGGATGAGGGTGGTGAAGCCCCATAGAAAAGAATAAAAAA